>ML817059.1:254319-266774 GCA_009831015.1 Picea engelmannii | reverse complement strand
AAATATGTTTAATGACAAAAGTAAAATTCTGCATGAATTCTACCCACTTAGCATGCCTCTAATTCAACTTCTCTTGCCTAGTAATAAATTGCAAAGCTTGATTATCACTATACAAGACAAACTCTTTTGGAATTAAATAATGTATCCATTTCCTCAAAGCTTGAATAACTGCATAAAACTCCTTCTCATATGTAGAATATTTTTCCTTAGCGTCATTCAAATTTTCACTAAAATAAGCAACTGGCCTATTATCTTGACTCAAAACTGCTCCAATGGCTATTCCACTTGCATCACACCTCATCTAATTTTTTTTTCCAAAATCGGGTAAAACCAAAATTGGTTGTTCTGTTATCTTCATTTTCAACACCTTGAATCTTTTCTTAGCCTCCTTTGTCCAATTAAAATATTTGTGTTTATTCTTAACAGAATCCATCATGGGTGCACATATACCACTAAAATTTCTGATAAAATTTCTATAAAAACTTGCTAACCCATGGAAACTTCTCACCTAAAATATGCTCCTTGGTGATGACCATTCTTTGATTTCTCTCACCTTCTCTGGATCCATCTTCAATTCATTTGAAGAGATCACAAAACCCAAATATATGAGTTATGTCTTCATAAAAGAACTTTTTTTCAAGTTTATTAACAACTTTTCTTGCTGCAATCTCCTCATCACTAATGTCAAGTGATTTAAATGTTCTTCCTCTGTTTTGTTGAAAACTAATATATCATCTAGATATACAATGAAAAATTTACCTATGAATTCCTTCAGTACTTGATTCATCAATCTCATAAATGTGCTTGGTGCATTTGTCAATCCAAATGGCATGACTAGCCATTCAAACAAACCTTCATTTGTCTTGAATGTTGTATTCCATTCATCTCCCTCTCTCATTCTTATATGATGATATCCACTCTTCAAGTCTATTTTTTAAAAATAGCTTGCTCCACTCAAACAATCCATCAAATCATCCATCTTGGGTAAAGGAAATCTATACCTGATGGTTATCTTGTTGATGGCTCTGGAATCTGTACACATTCTCCATCCCCCATCCTTCTTTGGACTCAATATAGTTGGCACTTCACATGGGCTTAGACTTCCCTTGACTAAACCTTTATCCAACAACTCATGAACTTGATTCTTAACTTCTTCATTCTCTCGAGGTGTCAGCCTATACGTTGCTTTATTTAGTAAACTAGCTCCTGGAATCAAGTCAATATGGTGACTAATAATCCTAATGGGTGGTAATGAGTGAGGCAACACATCCACTACTATGTTAGCAAAACTCTCTAACAATTCTTGGATTACTTTAGGAAAATCATTCATAGAAATATTGGTAAGGATAACTCTTGGCTTCCTTACTACAATAAATTGCATTTCTTGATCTTTCTTAATCTCCTTCAAGAGTTCCTTCCCACTGATGAGAAGTATTCTTGTGTTGGCTTCTTCCTTTCCTTTCTTCTCTTCTATTGGTAGTAACATGTGAGTTCTACCATTTTTCTCTAGAGTGTAAGTATTTTTTCTCCCATCATGAATGACATTCCTATAAAACTGCCATGATCTTCCCAAAAAAATATGACAAACATCCATGGGAATTACATCACACAAAATCTCATCTTTATAGCCTCCTATTTTAAATTCAACTTTGCATTGTTGACTTACCATTACTTGATGTCCTTTCTGTAGCCACGAAACTTTCTATGGGCTTGGGTGTGCATTTGTCTCCAGCTCCAGCTTTTCCACCATTTTTGTAGATACTAAATTATCAGTGCTCCCACTGTCTATAATCATTTTGCAAACTTTGTCCTTTGTTTTACAATCAGTCCTGAACAAACCCGTTCATTGAACCAAGCCTTCTATTTCCTTCTCTAGCTTTAGAAGAACTTTCCTCATCATAAGGTTTTGTCCTTGTTCTTCTTCTTCTTCTGCTTCCACATTCTTCTGAGCTTCAGAAATGTGTGATTATCCTCCTCCTTCTTTATTCCTCTCGGGCCATTCCCAAGACATGTGTCTTGGCTTTCCACAAGAATAACATTTAACTCCACCTCCTCTATCTCTTCCTCTTCCTCGAGGAAAATAATTTCTCCCACCAAACAGTCTTCTTCGAGAACTTCCTCCTATTTCAAAGTGACCATATGATTTCTCAATCTCATCCTTGGTTTTTGGTGCCTTATCATAGACAATTCCCTTACCTCTATTTGAGCCTCTGCTTCTGTTTTGCTGACTCCGGTTTCTGGCCAAATTTTCTTCTGCCTTCAGTGCAATATGATAAGCATCTTCCACTATCCTCACAGTCATCATGTTGATCTCATCCCGAATTTCATACCTTAATCCATTTATATACCTGGAAACTTTTTCATCATTCTTTTCTCTTTTTCCAGTCCTAATATTCAGCCTATAGAATTCTTTTGTATACTCTCTCACTGTAATACCCCTCTGTCTCGAGTTATGGAACTTTCTGAAAATATTTATCTAGTAATCCTTAGGTATAAATTTAGCCTTCAGTTTGGCTACCATCCTATCCTAATTCTTTATCTTTTGTTTTCCTTTTCTCCTTCTCTCTGCCTGCAGTTCATCCCACCACAATGTTGCATGTCCTTTTAATCTGGTGATAGCATGTCTCACCTTCCTTCCTTCATCGACATCTTCATAGTTGAAATACTTATCCATGGAACTTATCCAGTCCAATAGCTCTTTGGCATCCAAATTACCTTCATACATTGGGACGTCCATATTTTCTCTAGCCCCCAACTTCACAACATTTTTCAATAAGCCTTCTTCAACCACATGTTCCCCTGTAGGTTCTTCAACTTCTATTTCTTCACTTTTTGCATCACTAACATATTCAGTGACACGTGTCCTTATTTTCATTTCTTCCATTGCTTCTAACCTTGCGAGAAGCTCTCTCATTTATCTTCCTACAACATCGTTTTCTATAGGTGGTCCTATCCATACCCTCGATGACATTGCTTCAATTGTTCCTAACACACTAAATATAACTTCAAGCTTTTTCAGGCTCTGATACCACTCGGTGCAGACCCCCCTTCTCTCCAAGGGTTGTGTGACCTCCCAGTCTTGGATATTTCGACCTATCGAGCTCGACTAGATCTACAATTCCCTGCTGGAACCTTTACAATACAAATTCAAAGGTCCTTTAGCGAAACCTCACCCACGTGAACTAACACCAGGTGTAAAGTTTCCTCCATGTGACCACCCGCTGTGACCACATGCCTATCCAAAAAGGCACATCACAATTTCACATGTCAGGTATATGAGTCAACCTGACTCTCCGTCTTTCAAACTCCCGAACTCCCAAAATCTATCACCTCAGATCAATAGTCTGAGACTTCCCATGACTCAATGATCCAGATCAATTCTTTGCAAATCAGAACTTCGCGTTTCGGCTATTGAAAGGTTGCTCGTCTCCCTTCCTCTGATACCCGAAATTGTGAATTCTTTAAACTTTGCTTACGTCGAATCAATGATTCACAACCTTCCATAGTTTCAACGGCTATGATTAAATCACGATTTCTCTTTTCGCGAGTTTTCACAGAGCCTACCTCCAACTCCCCAATTTATGAATCAGCGAAACATTGCTCTGTCGCCATGTGTTCTGCCTCAACGAACGACCACAATCGTTTCGCGATTTTGGATTTCACGAACTTCACTATGAAGGATTTATCCCACTCAATCCTCCATACTTGTTCTTCCTTCGAAATTTCAATTTCTGTGCTCGACCTTTGAACTCTTCAACTCTTCAAAACTTAGAAATTTTCTAAGTGTTTACTTTCAAATCTTAGAAACACTACTCCTCCTGAGCTTTTGGCAAATGAAATTTAAACCTCACCCTGGCACACACTTGCACTCTACATCTTTTCAAAAGACTTTCTAATGCCCTCCTGGCATACTCTACGCTCAACTTCCTGAGCCTTCAAACTTACAACGAGTTTTCCTCTACGCATACTCCTTGCACTCAATATGCACACTCTGCATACGAAAATGCCCCGCTATCTCTTCTAAACTTTGAGTTGAAAATACTCCTTCACACACACTCCTTGCGCTCAATATGCATTCCTTGCATAACTTACAAAAGAGAAATACTTAGAGACTTATTCAATTATTCATTCTCCATGAACCTCATACATTCACAAAATACATAATAACAGTCAAACAGTATCAACACTGTACAATTGAATCAATTTTCTATGTTCTATTCATTTCAAAGAAAAAAACATCATTACAGTCACTATCTCCTACAAACATAGAAAACACAATGAAAAACTTGTCTAAGGACCCAGAGCCTCCTCGCTCTTCTTCCTCCTATCTAAATCTTATCACATTCAACCTTGGTGGTTACCTACCTAGCTTGATTACATGTAACCTAATGACTAATCAAGCAATTATCCTACACCTGTAATATATTACAGTCGTGTAAAGGATTTACAATTGTTCTGTCCTTTCAAATGGTGGTCTGACTATACACACTCTAATTTAATTAACACAAAATTCAAAACTCTACACCTCTACCAAGTTGGTTAAGATTCAACTTTGGTTCTTTCAATGTGCTAAGGTGTCGACTTCGCTTCCACGCATGCCTTTCTGGATTTGATAGCGATGCTCCTGCATCAATGCGGCTGCGATCTTTCGCTCACTCTCAGAGAGAAACATGAAGAATAAAAATTTCCCGGTCCGAGAGATGACCTTCCTTCATTGCTTGGAAGAGATCAAGGAAATAGCATTAGGAGGGACTGCCTCAGGTATCATGTATAATTTCCTATTCAAAGTAATAATAACACTATGATTCCTAGACTCATATACAGGAAGATGTTTTCATTAATAAGTTTGGCCCAAAAAAATATTACAAACTTCTAGAGGAGCAACATCACACAATACCTCGTCTTTGAAGGGCTTGATGTTGTATGACAGTCGACATTGTTGGCTGACGCGAAGATATATTCCTTGGAGAAGCCATCCAATGGTTTAGGGTTGTGGGTGCAACATTGTCGGTAGGTCCATTCACTACATGACCTCTGCTGAGATGAGGTTCTTTTGGCTACTGCTATCAACGATGAAGTGCAGTGGGCTGCCTTTCACCCACATCTGTGAATGGAAGAGGTGTTCACCTTCTTCTGGCTCGTCTGATTCACCAAGATGGAGCTTGGTGGTAGAAATGGTGGAACTGGGTTCCACGTCAATGATTTGTCTTCCCCTTTCTGGTTCTGACTCAACTTTCACTTCAGCCACCAACGAATTCTTTGAGCGACAATCAACAGTGTTATGCCAAGGGATCTTATGGAAGTCACACCACTTCCCGGTATCTTTGTTTGTTTTTTTGGTATCCTTATTTGCTTATGGCTTGGATTGGTTGTCTTGATATTGTCCATATTTTCTCTTTCCTTTGTTATGTGGGTTTGGGCCGCCCTTTCCAAGATTTTTCTGTGAGGGGTTCCTAGGCCCAAATTTCCACGTCTTTTAATTGATCTTATGCTCGATTTTGACGACATATCAGTAGGTCGTGCCCAAGGACGAGATGTCTAGAAATTCCATTTCGTTCTATATGTATATATGAAGAGCACCGCGATACTTGAGCACTAGATGTCACTCCTAATATTTGATACCCAACTTGGTGTGCAAGGTATGGAAGATATTTGTGAACTTTCGCACTGCTCGGTCTCTTTCTTGCCACAGTGTGGTCCATTTGGTATACAAGTCGTCATAACTTCTGACAGGGTAATATTGTTCCTTAATAGCATCCCTGAATGATTCCTAGGTGGCTGTGACTATAAATAATGAGGGTTCCTCTATTTCATTTTTCTCACAGAAAGTTTCCCACCAATCTTTGACATGGGAAATAGCTTTGAGGAGCGCAAAAGTAATCTTTTCTCTATTCAAAAAGTTATGAACAGAAAAATACCCTTCTAGTAGATTCAACCACTTGTCTACAACATCTGTGTCTATATGACCTTAAAATATAGGAATATCGAAGTTTATTTGTACCTTGAAGAGGGTGACACCTCTGCTCGAGGAAGATGTGTCGCCTGTTGGTAGTCGTTGAAGGATTTGTGCGATACTATCCATCATCTTGTTCCTCTGTTGTGTGAGGGATTCCTCAAGCAACATTTTGAAAGGATATCCTGTCCCGTCACATTTATTTTCTCCTACCATGAGAGGTCTTTTGGGCATGTGAGAGATTTTTCTCAAGAGAAACAAGCTCAAGATCCAATTCTTTATACCCTGACCTCGTTGGGGACATGCATTAAGATGACAAAGAGCAGATCGCGCTCTGATACCACTGATCCAAATTTTATGAGCAGAATGAAATGAATACAGATTAATAAAACATGTTTAACACAAAATAACAGAGATATAGTAAAATTTATTTTCTATTCAATAAGGAAATAAGTTAAAACTGTAAAATGCAGCGGAAAACAAGCTTGCTAGAACGGTGGCGGCTTATCTCTGAGAAGAGATGCGATGACTATGCTCATTCGCAAGAAGGTGATTACAATGAGGCTCTGAAGGACTTTTTTACAATAAACCAGAATGTCACAAAACCTAGACATCCAAAAAACCTAAACCTAGGAGATGAAACGCCAAAAGTCATGTGGGCCCCGTTTGGGTAAGTTAGTACATCAACTTCCTAGGGTCGTAACTTTTGCATACGATCTCTATTTGGGGCACATGATATCTTGTTGGAAAGGTATTGTCGAGGAGATTCATTTCGGGGGATCGATAAGAGCCTTCGACTGTTATTGAGAATATCGATCCTCAAAAAATGTCATTTAGGCCCTCAAAATGGCCCCAGAAGTTAAAAACTGCTAAAAATAGTATATTACCAAAATTGCCAGAAAACTGTTTTGAGCCAGTTGGAAAAGGTGGGTGGTCACCGATATCCACCTGGATCATGGACACCACATGGTAGTAAGTTGGTCATTGACCAATGAAGAGACACAAACTTTGAGAGGCTATAAATTTTGAACCTGAACTTGAATTTGAGCATAGTTACAGTCATTGGAAAGCTCTCGGTGAGCAGAAGATGATGGTATGCTCGGGAAGAGGTTTTGAGATAGTCGAGGAAAGTGAAAATTTTAATGTTCCATCCATTAAAAGGATACTTAGGGGGTTGGGTGTGTTACATTATCGGTTCAAAACCCAAGAGCTCCAAATATCTTTAGAATAAGACATATTGATGACAACATTGGACTGTCAGAAGGAAAATTTGATGTTTCAAGAGAGTAGAGAATACAACACTACTAGTACTCTAAACATGCATGCCATCCTATTAGTCAAGATTAATCTGCATGCCATATTACATTAATAAAGAGAAATATGATTACCAGTACCATGACACCTACGTATGCATTTGTTCTTAGATTTAAAGATTGTTTCTACATTTTTATTTTCCTCTCTAGTTTATCGTTTGGCATGTTCTCTAGAGCATTCAACTTTGTTAAAATCATAGGTTAGTGAATAGGCTTCCTGTAAAAGTATTGTTTTTTATTAGTTATGTTTGGAACCTGAGGTGTATATGAGCTTTAAGATCATCCCACTCATGAAAAGGGAAACACAAAGTTTTAGGCACTAAAGATTCTCAACATTGCCATAGTACCTCTACATAAGCAAAGGTCCAGCGATTGAAGAGCTTCACTTCGTGTTGTGGTAAATTGGTCACCATGGCTTCTTTATCATAGAGACCAAAATATTCAAATCATCAACGATGTGTTCACAATAACAATGATAACTTGAAAACAATATTTTTGTAAGTTTACTTGTGAAATCAATTTGAATTACATTATAAACAAGTGCATTTTTGGTAGAAGAATACACCCTTCATTTGCTTATTTTGAATTGTAGAATCTGATTGTTAAAGGGTAGAGTTGCAAGAAACCCTTTGAGGTCTATTTTAGTCTTTAAATGTATTGAATTGATAAACTATTAGAGTTACTAAATACTCTAATACACTCTACTATTAACAATATGGCCACAACTAACAAAAAAATTCTTCCATCTATTATAACTTCTTCGCAAGGAAAAATAGAATCGCTTCAAATTCAAACTCATCTTCTTCATGATGAACTTCAATGAAAGAATCTTCAACATTATGAACTAGTCCTTGTTTAGAACAACCCTCTTTTCAATGATGATGATGATGATGATTCGGATCAACAACCAGTACAAGAGAAACTCAGTGAGCCAACATTATATACAAGTGCAGATGAAGATGAAGTTGTGCATGAACAAGTTCAACTTTCTATTTCCAAGCCAATCATTAGAACTTGGGAATATATTAGAGGCAATAAGCACAAAACATGTATTGGATATGAAAAGGAAGTTACCTTTCATATTCCATATTACACCAAACCAATCTTGTCCAAAGTGTTGGATTGCTTCAAGAAAGTTCATATTCACTAGGTCCATTTCAAGAGAAGATTCTTAAATGCTAACATTGTCATTGAGTTCGCCACATGGAAGATCAATGTTTTGATCTTCATCCTTGTGAGCATTGTGGAAAGCATAATCATCCTTTCGACAGATGTTCCAAACACAAAAAATCTACAAGAGTAAAGAATCACTATGGGTGGATCATTTCTTGGCAATGGTCCTCAATAGCCAAGAAGATATATCAATCATACCAAAGAATTAATTCTTGAGTATTGACACATCTTGTAGTGGAAATATTTTCGTCTTCTCACATTGTCCCTCACAGGGGGGAATAGTATCAATGATTGACTAATGCAGGAACATCCCTCACATCAAGCGAGCCAGCGTGGAAGACAAAGGACAGCTAGGCAGACCCAGCCAAATTTTTGAATTTTCCCTTGAAGTTGATGCGCCAAATATAAATGAGATCATTTAATGAAGGCGTCTTGGTATAATGTAATCAGACCTTGAGCGCCCCGCTCTCGTCTGAAGTAGATGGAGGCATTTATAGTAGTTAATGCAGGTAGATAGAAATTTAATTATAGATTAGACTGTTTGAGAGAGCAAGAGGGAAACGGGATATAGACACCCTCATTGTGCATTGTAACAGTAGTCAGTTAGAAGCATTGGAGCATAGAAGAGAAGTAGAGAACTGTGTAGAAACACCCATGTACAGTTATTTGGATTAATAGAAGAAGTTGATTCAAGTTCATGGCGTTGTGTTTGTTCTCTGTGTATGTATGTTGAATGCTATGCTCATGAGTATTTACTTCCTATTATTCATTTTCTTTACATGCTACGTATGAATGATTTCTTGCTGAGTGTTTGAAATCTGAGAAAGGAATTAGAAGAAATGGGTTTCAATTGTTTCTCTATCTGAGCAAGGATTCCTGTAAGGAGTGCAGTTGAAGTCATCTGCAAGGAGTGCGTCGACAGAAGGCTCAGATAGTTTAACACTTGTTCTCATTCACCCAGAAGTGAAATTGGGTTATAGGAGCCATGCAAGGAGTGTGCAGGCTAGGGAAAGTCTCAGTTGTGAATCTGAGTGAAGCGTTGAAGGACTGCTACTACAGGTGTGTGCAGAATCGAAAGAACTCAACACTTGGAAGTGTTTGAGGATTGTCACGAGGAGTGCACGCAAGGGTCTTCTCGAAGACTCAGAATTGTGTGAAGCTCAGGAAGGACAAGACTTTCGAGCTTGTCGAAGAGAAACACAGGGAGGCTGTGCCGTGGGGTGTTTGAACAGGTGCTACAAAGTTACGTGCAGGAGGACCAGTTTTCACAGAGGAATATTGGGTTCACCTGTAGAAAATATCAAAGAGGAAGAGATCAACGGACAGGATCTTGTGGAGAAGATTTGAAAAATCTCGCCATCCATTGGATCTGCTAAAGAAGAAAGCAGGTTACGTCCGTGTTCAGAGTTCAAGCTCCAGGGGTCGTGAGTCGTTGGATCGTTGATCAGTTACCCATCAGCCGTCTGATCTGATAGGAGTTGCACAGGGTTTAAACCCTCGTGATCAGATTCAGAACCCCAAGAAGCATCGGGATATCGAGGCATCAAGGTTCGGGAAATCGGGAGTCACGAGAGAAAAAGATCGGGAATTTTCATGGTAAAAGTCCCGGAAAGGATCAGAGCTGACCATTTGTGGAGACGCGTGGCAGACATCGAGGCGTCGGGAGTCGGGATATCGACATTCTTATGGACAGGAGATCGGGTAAGTCCACCTTGAAAACCCCGACTCAAATCTGGGTCGTCCATCTGAGAGAGGATACGTGTCACGTGATCGTCCATTCTGGAGATCCGTGCACTAGACATCGGGATATCGGCGCTCGGGAAATCGGAGTTCCTGAGGTCGTGAAAATTGGGACATCAGAAGTCTCGAAAACACGAGGAGAAATATGAACCGTCCATCTTGAGGGTATGCGTGGCAGCAATCAGATTCATCAGGGAAAGTCCCGACAGGAAGTCATCTATCGACATTTGGGTCATCAGGATATCGGGAATCCTGGTGACAAGGTGTTTATGCAATTCAGAATCGTGAAGTCCAAACCCCGATAAGGAGGGAAGTGCCATTGTGGGAGCCAGCTATCAGCATAGCGGAGAACCGGGATTCGAAATATCGATAGTCCCGTGGGAAAATGTTTTTCGACATTTGAAACCCCGACGTCCTGAGGGAGATCTGGAGTCGTTGGTCTCATAGGCAATCATGACCGTTGATCATGCTAAAGGCGGACAGGAGTTGCTAGCTGACGTCACGTCGGGAAATCAGAATTCGAGGGATCATGAATCCTGAGGACGAGTGTATTTGGACATTGGAAAGTCCGAAACCCTGATGGGAGGTATGACTATGGTCATATAAGGGGAGGTCGCGTGGACCAAAGGTTTAGTCCAGAGGGACTAACGGTAATTGGAGCACATCGGGATTTCGAAGTCCAAAATCCTGAAAGAAGATAAGGCTACGGTCTTATGAATTCTAGTCATATGGGCCAGGATTCTAGCCAGGAGGTCTAACACGAAAAAGGCGCATCGACAAATCTATTCATCAGAGATTGGGGATTCAAGAGGTAAAGAACTCTCAACGTCGGGGACCACGAAACCCAGAACCTCGATATTACATTCCCTGTGGGGAGTTTGTTCATGGTCATCCAGAAGGCCGTGACAGGGTGAAGGAAAGACCTGTGGGTCAAATTTTCGAAGGAGATTCCAGTGGGAATGAGGAGCCACTCTGGCTCAAGGGAGGAAATTGAACGATCCTTAAGACCAGGAGGTCAGGCGCGGGACCTGCTGAGGTAGGTGCCCAGGTGGATGCCATCAAGTGGTATCAGAGCTTAGAAAAGATTCTTTTCTTTCTGTAGCAGAGAGAAAGGAAAATTCACCATGCCGCCAAGGAGAAGGGATAGTCAATCACCCGATCCAGAGGAGGAAAGGGAGATTCCCAGAGGAAGGGGTAGAGAAGTGCAGAATCCAGAAGTAGAAAGAGATCTTCATAACTTACATGCTAGAGTTGTGGACATGGAGATAAGACAAAGGCGCAGAGCTGATGTAGGAGATATCAGTGAGTCTGAAAATGAAGATGATGTTGGACATGGAGAAGAAGAAATCCCAGCAGAAGATGCAGTAAATGAGCGCTTACTTAAAGCTGTTGCAAGAATGGGTGCAAAGGTGAAAATGGACATTCCAGTTTATGAGGGAAATCTGGATGTAGAAGAGCTTCTAGACTGGATTAGAGCTCTAGACACCTATTTTGACTATGAAGATATCGAAGAGGACAAGAAAGTCAGGCATGCCATCACAAGATTAAAAGGACATGCAGCCTTGTGGTGGGATGAACTACAAGCTGACAGGCGTTGCCAAGGCAAGCAGAAAATTAAGAGCTGGGACAGGATGATTGCAAAGATGAAGGAAAAATTTATTCCCATGGACTATCAAATTTATCTGTTCAGGAGGATGTAGAACCTGAGACCGAAGCTGATGACAGTAAAGGAATATAGTGAGGAATTTTACAGGTTGAATATCAGGGCAGGTCATCGTGAAAGCAATGACGAAAAAGTGGCCAGGTATATGAATGGCTTGAGATTTGAGATTCAGGATGAAATGAGCATGGCAACCATCCGAACGGTGGAGGATGCTTATCAGATGGCTTTAAAAGTGGAAGAGAAGTTGAGCCGAAAGCAGGGTCAAAGAGGCCGAGGTAGAAGTCAGCCCAGAGGCAAATCAGTTGCCCAGGAAAGAACCCAGAAGCCCAGGGATGACTGGAAGAAACCTCAGACTCAGACAGAGAGAGGTGGAAGCTCACAGTGAGGGCGATATGTTGAACAAAGAGGATAGCATAATGAGCAGAGAGGAGATTATGATGATAACAACACTTTTCCTCGTACTAGAGGTAGAGGAAGAGGAAGAGGTGGAGTAATTACATGCTTCACATGTGGAAAGAATGGACACAAGTCTTATGAGTGTCCAGAGAAAAAGAAAGAGGTTGGAGAGACTCACATCGCCGAGGCACAGAGGTGAGATGTTGAGGCAGAAGAC
>ML817059.1:237130-254219 GCA_009831015.1 Picea engelmannii | reverse complement strand
GACTAAACCTTTGGTCCACGCGACCTCCCCTTATATGACCATAGTCATACCTCCCATCAGGGTTTCGGACTTTCCAATGTCCAAATACACTCGTCCTCAGGATTCATGATCCCTCGAATTCTGATTTCCCGACGTGACGTCAGCTAGCAACTCCTGTCCGCCTTTAGCATGATCAACGGTCATGATTGCCTATGAGACCAACGACTCCAGATCTCCCTCAGGACGTCGGGGTTTCAAATGTCGAAAAACATTTTCCCACGGGACTATCGATATTTCGAATCCCGGTTCTCCGCTATGCTGATAGCTGGCTCCCACAATGGCACTTCCCTCCTTATCGGGGTTTGGACTTCACGATTCTGAATTGCATAAACACCTTGTCACCAGGATTCCCGATATCCTGATGACCCAAATGTCGATAGATGACTTCCTGTCGGGACTTTCCCTGATGAATCTGATTGCTGCCACGCATACCCTCAAGATGGACGGTTCATATTTCTCCTCGTGTTTTCGAGACTTCTGATGTCCCAATTTTCACGACCTCAGGAACTCCGATTTCCCGAGCGCCGATATCCCGATGTCTAGTGCACGGATCTCCAGAATGGACGATCACGTGACACGTATCCTCTCTCAGATGGACGACCCAGATTTGAGTCGGGGTTTTCAAGGTGGACTTACCCGATCTCCTGTCCATAAGAATGTCGATATCCCGACTCCCGACGCCTCGATGTCTGCCACGCGTCTCCACAAATGGTCAGCTCTGATCCTTTCCGGGACTTTTACCATGAAAATTCCCGATCTTTTTCTCTCGTGACTCCCGATTTCCCGAACCTTGATGCCTCGATATCCCGATGCTTCTTGGGGTTCTGAATCTGATCACGAGGGTTTAAACCCTGTGCAACTCCTATCAGATCAGACGGCTGATGGGTAACTGATCAACGATCCAACGACTCACGACCCCTGGAGCTTGAACTCTGAACACGGACGTAACCTGCTTTCTTCTTTAGCAGATCCAATGGATGGCGAGATTTTTCAAATCTTCTCCACAAGATCCTGTCCGTTGATCTCTTCCTCTTTGATATTTTCTACAGGTGAACCCAATATTCCTCTGTGAAAACTGGTCCTCCTGCACGTAACTTTGTAGCACCTGTTCAAACACCCCACGGCACAGCCTCCCTGTGTTTCTCTTCGACAAGCTCGAAAGTCTTGTCCTTCCTGAGCTTCACACAATTCTGAGTCTTCGAGAAGACCCTTGCGTGCACTCCTCGTGACAATCCTCAAACACTTCCAAGTGTTGAGTTCTTTCGATTCTGCACACACCTGTAGTAGCAGTCCTTCAACGCTTCACTCAGATTCACAACTGAGACTTTCCCTAGCCTGCACACTCCTTGCATGGCTCCTATAACCCAATTTCACTTCTGGGTGAATGAGAACAAGTGTTAAACTATCTGAGCCTTCTGTCGACGCACTCCTTGCAGATGACTTCAACTGCACTCCTTACAGGAATCCTTGCTCAGATAGAGAAACAATTGAAACCCATTTCTTCTAATTCCTTTCTCAGATTTCAAACACTCAGCAAGAAATCATTCATACGTAGCATGTAAAGAAAATGAATAATAGGAAGTAAATACTCATGAGCATAGCATTCAACATACATACACAGAGAACAAACACAACGCCATGAACTTGAATCAACTTCTTCTATTAATCCAAATAACTGTACATGGGTGTTTCTACACAGTTCTCTACTTCTCTTCTATGCTCCAATGCTTCTAACTGACTACTGTTACAATGCACAATGAGGGTGTCTATATCCCGTTTCCCTCTTGCTCTCTCAAACAGTCTAATCTATAATTAAATTTCTATCTACCTGCATTAACTACTATAAATGCCTCCATCTACTTCAGACGAGAGCGGGGCGCTCAAGGTCTGATTACATTATACCAAGACGCCTTCATTAAATGATCTCATTTATATTTGGCGCATCAACTTCAAGGGAAAATTCAAAAATTTGGCTGGGTCTGCCTAGCTGTCCTTTGTCTTCCACGCTGGCTCGCTTGATGTGAGGGATGTTCCTGCATTAGTCAATCATTGATACTATTCCCCCCTGTGAGGGACAATGTGAGAAGACGAAAATATTTCCACTACAAGATGTGTCAATACTCAAGAATTAATTCTTTGGTATGATTGATATATCTTCTTGGCTATTGAGGACCATTGCCAAGAAATGATCCACCCATAGTGATTCTTTACTCTTGTAGATTTTTTGTGTTTGGAACATCTGTCGAAAGGATGATTATGCTTTCCACAATGCTCACAAGGATGAAGATCAAAACATTGATCTTCCATGTGGCGAACTCAATGACAATGTTAGCATTTAAGAATCTTCTCTTGAAATGGACCTAGTGAATATGAACTTTCTTGAAGCAATCCAACACTTTGGACAAGATTGGTTTGGTGTAATATGGAATATGAAAGGTAACTTCCTTTTCATATCCAATACATGTTTTGTGCTTATTGCCTCTAATATATTCCCAAGTTCTAATGATTGGCTTGGAAATAGAAAGTTGAACTTGTTCATGCACAACTTCATCTTCATCTGCACTTGTATATAATGTTGGCTCACTGAGTTTCTCTTGTACTGGTTGTTGATCCGAATCATCATCATCATCATCATTGAAAAGAGGGTTGTTCTAAACAAGGACTAGTTCATAATGTTGAAGATTCTTTCATTGAAGTTCATCATGAAGAAGATGAGTTTGAATTTGAAGCGATTCTATTTTTCCTTGCGAAGAAGTTATAATAGATGGAAGAATTTTTTTGTTAGTTGTGGCCATATTGTTAATAGTAGAGTGTATTAGAGTATTTAGTAACTCTAATAGTTTATCAATTCAATACATTTAAAGACTAAAATAGACCTCAAAGGGTTTCTTGCAACTCTACCCTTTAACAATCAGATTCTACAATTCAAAATAAGCAAATGAAGGGTGTATTCTTCTACCAAAAATGCACTTGTTTATAATGTAATTCAAATTGATTTCACAAGTAAACTTACAAAAATATTGTTTTCAAGTTATCATTGTTATTGTGAACACATCGTTGATGATTTGAATATTTTGGTCTCTATGATAAAGAAGCCATGGTGACCAATTTACCACAACACGAAGTGAAGCTCTTCAATCGCTGGACCTTTGCTTATGTAGAGGTACTATGGCAATGTTGAGAATCTTTAGTGCCTAAAACTTTGTGTTTCCCTTTTCATGAGTGGGATGATCTTAAAGCTCATATACACCTCAGGTTCCAAACATAACTAATAAAAAACAATACTTTTACAGGAAGCCTATTCACTAACCTATGATTTTAACAAAGTTGAATGCTCTAGAGAACATGCCAAACGATAAACTAGAGAGGAAAATAAAAATGTAGAAACAATCTTTAAATCTAAGAACAAATGCATACGTAGGTGTCATGGTACTGGTAATCATATTTCTCTTTATTAATGTAATATGGCATGCAGATTAATCTTGACTAATAGGATGGCATGCATGTTTAGAGTACTAGTAGTGTTGTATTCTCTACTCTCTTGAAACATCAAATTTTCCTTCTGACAGTCCAATGTTGTCATCAATATGTCTTATTCTAAAGATATTTGGAGCTCTTGGGTTTTGAACCGATAATGTAACACACCCAACCCCCTAAGTATCCTTTTAATGGATGGAACATTAAAATTTTCACTTTCCTCGACTATCTCAAAACCTCTTCCCGAGCATACCATCATCTTCTGCTCACCGAGAGCTTTCCAATGACTGTAACTATGCTCAAATTCAAGTTCAGGTTCAAAATTTATAGCCTCTCAAAGTTTGTGTCTCTTCATTGGTCAATGACCAACTTACTACCATGTGGTGTCCATGATCCAGGTGGATATCGGTGACCACCCACCTTTTCCAACTGGCTCAAAACAGTTTTCTGGCAATTTTGGTAATATACTATTTTTAGCAGTTTTTAACTTCTGGGGCCATTTTGAGGGCCTAAATGACATTTTTTGAGGATCGATATTCTCAATAACAGTCGAAGGCTCTTATCGATCCCCCGAAATGAATCTCCTCGACAATACCTTTCCAACAAGATATCATGTGCCCCAAATAGAGATCGTATGCAAAAGTTACGACCCTAGGAAGTTGATGTACTAACTTACCCAAACGGGGCCCACATGACTTTTGGCGTTTCATCTCCTAGGTTTAGGTTTTTTGGATGTCTAGGTTTTGTGACATTCTGGTTTATTGTAAAAAAGTCCTTCAGAGCCTCATTGTAATCACCTTCTTGCGAATGAGCATAGTCATCGCATCTCTTCTCAGAGATAAGCCGCCACCGTTCTAGCAAGCTTGTTTTCCGCTGCATTTTACAGTTTTAACTTATTTCCTTATTGAATAGAAAATAAATTTTACTATATCTCTGTTATTTTGTGTTAAACATGTTTTATTAATCTGTATTCATTTCATTCTGCTCATAAAATTTGGATCAGTGGTATCAGAGCGCGATCTGCTCTTTGTCATCTTAATGCATGTCCCCAACGAGGTCAGGGTATAAAGAATTGGATCTTGAGCTTGTTTCTCTTGAGAAAAATCTCTCACATGCCCAAAAGACCTCTCATGGTAGGAGAAAATAAATGTGACGGGACAGGATATCCTTTCAAAATGTTGCTTGAGGAATCCCTCACACAACAGAGGAACAAGATGATGGATAGTATCGCACAAATCCTTCAACGACTACCAACAGGCGACACATCTTCCTCGAGCAGAGGTGTCACCCTCTTCAAGGTACAAATAAACTTCGATATTCCTATATTTTAAGGTCATATAGACACAGATGTTGTAGACAAGTGGTTGAATCTACTAGAAGGGTATTTTTCTGTTCATAACTTTTTGAATAGAGAAAAGATTACTTTTGCGCTCCTCAAAGCTATTTCCCATGTCAAAGATTGGTGGGAAACTTTCTGTGAGAAAAATGAAATAGAGGAACCCTCATTATTTATAGTCACAGCCACCTAGGAATCATTCAGGGATGCTATTAAGGAACAATATTACCCTGTCAGAAGTTATGACGACTTGTATACCAAATGGACCACACTGTGGCAAGAAAGAGACCGAGCAGTGCGAAAGTTCACAAATATCTTCCATACCTTGCACACCAAGTTGGGTATCAAATATTAGGAGTGACATCTAGTGCTCAAGTATCGCGGTGCTCTTCATATATACATATAGAACGAAATGGAATTTCTAGACATCTCGTCCTTGGGCACGACCTACTGATATGTCGTCAAAATCGAGCATAAGATCAATTAAAAGACGTGGAAATTTGGGCCTAGGAACCCCTCACAGAAAAATCTTGGAAAGGGCGGCCCAAACCCACATAACAAAGGAAAGAGAAAATATGGACAATATCAAGACAACCAATCCAAGCCATAAGCAAATAAGGATACCAAAAAAACAAACAAAGATACCGGGAAGTGGTGTGACTTCCATAAGATCCCTTGGCATAACACTGTTGATTGTCGCTCAAAGAATTCGTTGGTGGCTGAAGTGAAAGTTGAGTCAGAACCAGAAAGGGGAAGACAAATCATTGACGTGGAACCCAGTTCCACCATTTCTACCACCAAGCTCCATCTTGGTGAATCAGACGAGCCAGAAGAAGGTGAACACCTCTTCCATTCACAGATGTGGGTGAAAGGCAGCCCACTGCACTTCATCGTTGATAGCAGTAGCCAAAAGAACCTCATCTCAGCAGAGGTCATGTAGTGAATGGACCTACCGACAATGTTGCACCCACAACCCTAAACCATTGGATGGCTTCTCCAAGGAATATATCTTCGCGTCAGCCAACAATGTCGACTGTCATACAACATCAAGCCCTTCAAAGACGAGGTATTGTGTGATGTTGCTCCTCTAGAAGTTTGTAATATTTTTTTGGGCCAAACTTATTAATGAAAACATCTTCCTGTATATGAGTCTAGGAATCATAGTGTTATTATTACTTTGAATAGGAAATTATACATGATACCTGAGGCAGTCCCTCCTAATGCTATTTCCTTGATCTCTTCCAAGCAATGAAGGAAGGTCATCTCTCGGACCGGGAAATTTTTATTCTTCATGTTTCTCTCTGAGAGTGAGCGAAAGATCGCAGCCGCATTGATGCAGGAGCATCGCTATCAAATCCAGAAAGGCATGCGTGGAAGCGAAGTCGACACCTTAGCACATTGAAAGAACCAAAGTTGAATCTTAACCAACTTGGTAGAGGTGTAGAGTTTTGAATTTTGTGTTAATTAAATTAGAGTGTGTATAGTCAGACCACCATTTGAAAGGACAGAACAATTGTAAATCCTTTACACGACTGTAATATATTACAGGTGTAGGATAATTGCTTGATTAGTCATTAGGTTACATGTAATCAAGCTAGGTAGGTAACCACCAAGGTTGAATGTGATAAGATTTAGATAGGAGGAAGAAGAGCGAGGAGGCTCTGGGTCCTTAGACAAGTTTTTCATTGTGTTTTCTATGTTTGTAGGAGATAGTGACTGTAATGATGTTTTTTTCTTTGAAATGAATAGAACATAGAAAATTGATTCAATTGTACAGTGTTGATACTGTTTGACTGTTATTATGTATTTTGTGAATGTATGAGGTTCATGGAGAATGAATAATTGAATAAGTCTCTAAGTATTTCTCTTTTGTAAGTTATGCAAGGAATGCATATTGAGCGCAAGGAGTGTGTGTGAAGGAGTATTTTCAACTCAAAGTTTAGAAGAGATAGCGGGGCATTTTCGTATGCAGAGTGTGCATATTGAGTGCAAGGAGTATGCGTAGAGGAAAACTCGTTGTAAGTTTGAAGGCTCAGGAAGTTGAGCGTAGAGTATGCCAGGAGGGCATTAGAAAGTCTTTTGAAAAGATGTAGAGTGCAAGTGTGTGCCAGGGTGAGGTTTAAATTTCATTTGCCAAAAGCTCAGGAGGAGTAGTGTTTCTAAGATTTGAAAGTAAACACTTAGAAAATTTCTAAGTTTTGAAGAGTTGAAGAGTTCAAAGGTCGAGCACAGAAATTGAAATTTCGAAGGAAGAACAAGTATGGAGGATTGAGTGGGATAAATCCTTCATAGTGAAGTTCGTGAAATCCAAAATCGCGAAACGATTGTGGTCGTTCGTTGAGGCAGAACACATGGCGACAGAGCAATGTTTCGCTGATTCATAAATTGGGGAGTTGGAGGTAGGCTCTGTGAAAACTCGCGAAAAGAGAAATCGTGATTTAATCATAGCCGTTGAAACTATGGAAGGTTGTGAATCATTGATTCGACGTAAGCAAAGTTTAAAGAATTCACAATTTCGGGTATCAGAGGAAGGGAGACGAGCAACCTTTCAATAGCCGAAACGCGAAGTTCTGATTTGCAAAGAATTGATCTGGATCATTGAGTCATGGGAAGTCTCAGACTATTGATCTGAGGTGATAGATTTTGGGAGTTCGGGAGTTTGAAAGACGGAGAGTCAGGTTGACTCATATACCTGACATGTGAAATTGTGATGTGCCTTTTTGGATAGGCATGTGGTCACAGCGGGTGGTCACATGGAGGAAACTTTACACCTGGTGTTAGTTCACGTGGGTGAGGTTTCGCTAAAGGACCTTTGAATTTGTATTGTAAAGGTTCCAGCAGGGAATTGTAGATCTAGTCGAGCTCGATAGGTCGAAATATCCAAGACTGGGAGGTCACACAACCCTTGGAGAGAAGGGGGGTCTGCACCGAGTGGTATCAGAGCCTGAAAAAGCTTGAAGTTATATTTAGTGTGTTAGGAACAATTGAAGCAATGTCATCGAGGGTATGGATAGGACCACCTATAGAAAACGATGTTGTAGGAAGATAAATGAGAGAGCTTCTCGCAAGGTTAGAAGCAATGGAAGAAATGAAAATAAGGACACGTGTCACTGAATATGTTAGTGATGCAAAAAGTGAAGAAATAGAAGTTGAAGAACCTACAGGGGAACATGTGGTTGAAGAAGGCTTATTGAAAAATGTTGTGAAGTTGGGGGCTAGAGAAAATATGGACGTCCCAATGTATGAAGGTAATTTGGATGCCAAAGAGCTATTGGACTGGATAAGTTCCATGGATAAGTATTTCAACTATGAAGATGTCGATGAAGGAAGGAAGGTGAGACATGCTATCACCAGATTAAAAGGACATGCAACATTGTGGTGGGATGAACTGCAGGCAGAGAGAAGGAGAAAAGGAAAACAAAAGATAAAGAATTAGGATAGGATGGTAGCCAAACTGAAGGCTAAATTTATACCTAAGGATTACTAGATAAATATTTTCAGAAAGTTCCATAACTCGAGACAGAGGGGTATTACAGTGAGAGAGTATACAAAAGAATTCTATAGGCTGAATATTAGGACTGGAAAAAGAGAAAAGAATGATGAAAAAGTTTCCAGGTATATAAATGGATTAAGGTATGAAATTCGGGATGAGATCAACATGATGACTGTGAGGATAGTGGAAGATGCTTATCATATTGCACTGAAGGCAGAAGAAAATTTGGCCAGAAACCGGAGTCAGCAAAACAGAAGCAGAGGCTCAAATAGAGGTAAGGGAATTGTCTATGATAAGGCACCAAAAACCAAGGATGAGATTGAGAAATCATATGGTCACTTTGAAATAGGAGGAAGTTCTCGAAGAAGACTGTTTGGTGGGAGAAATTATTTTCCTCGAGGAAGAGGAAGAGATAGAGGAGGTGGAGTTAAATGTTATTCTTGTGGAAAGCCAAGACACATGTCTTGGGAATGGCCCGAGAGGAATAAAGAAGGAGGAGGATAATCACACATTTCTGAAGCTCAGAAGAATGTGGAAGCAGAAGAAGAAGAAGAACAAGGACAAAACCTTATGATGAGGAAAGTTCTTCTAAAGCTAGAGAAGGAAATAGAAGGCTTGGTTCAATGAACGGGTTTGTTCAGGACTGATTGTAAAACAAAGGACAAAGTTTGCAAAATGATTATAGACAGTGGGAGCACTGATAATTTAGTATCTACAAAAATGGTGGAAAAGCTGGAGCTGGAGACAAATGCACACCCAAGCCCATAGAAAGTTTCGTGGCTACAGAAAGGACATCAAGTAATGGTAAGTCAACAATGCAAAGTTGAATTTAAAATAGGAGGCTATAAAGATGAGATTTTGTGTGATGTAATTCCCATGGATGTTTGTCATATTTTTTTGGGAAGATCATGGCAGTTTTATAGGAATGTCATTCATGATGGGAGAAAAAATACTTACACTCTAGAGAAAAATGGTAGAACTCACATGTTACTACCAATAGAAGAGAAGAAAGGAAAGGAAGAAGCCAACACAAGAATACTTCTCATCAGTGGGAAGGAACTCTTGAAGGAGATTAAGAAAGATCAAGAAATGCAATTTATTGTAGTAAGGAAGCCAAGAGTTATCCTTACCAATATTTCTATGAATGATTTTCCTAAAGTAATCCAAGAATTGTTAGAGAGTTTTGCTAACATAGTAGTGGATGTGTTGCCTCACTCATTACCACCCATTAGGATTATTAGTCACCATATTGACTTGATTCCAGGAGCTAGTTTACTAAATAAAGCAACGTATAGGCTGACACCTCGAGAGAATGAAGAAGTTAAGAATCAAGTTCATGAGTTGTTGGATAAAGGTTTAGTCAAGGGAAGTCTAAGCCCATGTGAAGTGCCAACTATATTGAGTCCAAAGAAGGATGGGGGATGGAGAATGTGTACAGATTCCAGAGCCATCAACAAGATAACCATCAGGTATAGATTTCCTTTACCCAAGATGGATGATTTGATGGATTGTTTGAGTGGAGCAAGCTATTTTTAAAAAATAGACTTGAAGAGTGGATATCATCATATAAGAATGAGAGAGGGAGATGAATGGAATACAACATTCAAGACAAATGAAGGTTTGTTTGAATGGCTAGTCATGCCATTTGGATTGACAAATGCACCAAGCACATTTATGAGATTGATGAATCAAGTACTGAAGGAATTCATAGGTAAATTTTTCATTGTATATCTAGATGATATATTAGTTTTCAACAAAACAGAGGAAGAACATTTAAATCACTTGACATTAGTGATGAGGAGATTGCAGCAAGAAAAGTTGTTAATAAACTTGAAAAAAAGTTCTTTTATGAAGACATAACTCATATATTTGGGTTTTGTGATCTCTTCAAATGAATTGAAGATGGATCCAGAGAAGGTGAGAGAAATCAAAGAATGGTCATCACCAAGGAGCATATTTTAGGTGAGAAGTTTCCATGGGTTAGCAAGTTTTTATAGAAATTTTATCAGAAATTTTAGTGGTATATGTGCACCCATGATGGATTCTGTTAAGAATAAACACAAATATTTTAATTGGACAAAGGAGGCTAAGAAAAGATTCAAGGTGTTGAAAATGAAGATAACAGAACAACCAATTTTGGTTTTACCCGATTTTGGAAAAAAAAATTAGATGAGGTGTGATGCAAGTGGAATAGCCATTGGAGCAGTTTTGAGTCAAGATAATAGGCCAGTTGCTTATTTTAGTGAAAATTTGAATGACGCTAAGGAAAAATATTCTACATATGAGAAGGAGTTTTATGCAGTTATTCAAGCTTTGAGGAAATGGATACATTATTTAATTCCAAAAGAGTTTGTCTTGTATAGTGATAATCAAGCTTTGCAATTTATTACTAGGCAAGAGAAGTTGAATTAGAGGCATGCTAAGTGGGTAGAATTCATGCAGAATTTTACTTTTGTCATTAAACATATTTTTGGAAGTGCTAATAAAGTTGCAGATTCTTTGAGCAGGAGAAATTTAGTTGTATAGGAATTCCAAGTGAATACCTTAGGATTTGAGAACCTTAAGGAAATGTATCAAGAAGATCCAGATTTTAAGGAGGCTTATGAAGCATATGAAAATCCTTTGTTGAGGGATAACAACTGATGGGAATAATACTTGATCTAGGATGGATTGTTGTTTAAAGGAAGCCAATTGTGCATACCAAGATACTCAATGAGGGATAATTTGTTGAAATAAAAACATAGTGGAGGTCTAGCAGGAGCATTGCTATCACATCAAAAGGAAGTGGAGGTGGAAGCGAAGTCGACACCTCAACGCATCGAAGGAGACAAAACCAACCTTAAACAACTTGGTAGCGACGTGGAGATATTTTTTATTTTTTCGTTAACTTAATTTAGTTGTCTATGAAGTTGGGCCACCGTTTGAAAGGACAGAACAATTGTAAATCCTTTTACATGACTGTAATATGTTACAGGTGTAGGATAATTGCCTGATTAGTCATTAGGTTACAGTAATCAATCTAGATAGGTAACCTCCAAGATAGAATGTGATAAGATTTAGATAGGAGGAAGAAGAGCGAGGAGGCTCTGGGTCCTTAGACAAGTTTTTCGTTGTGTTTTCTATGTCTGTAGGAGATAGTGACTGTAATCATGTTTTTTTCTTTGAAATAAATAGAATAGAGAAAATTAATTCAATTGTACAATGTTGATACTGCTTGACGATTACTATGTATTTTGTGAATGTATGAGGTTCATGGAGAATGAATAATTGAATAAGTCTCTAAGTATTTCTCTTCTCTAAGTTATGCAAGGAGTGCATACTGAGCGCAAGGAGTGCGTGTGAGGGAGTATTTTCGACTTGAAGTTCAAAAGAGATAGTGGGGGACTTTTGTATGCAGAGTGTGCATATTGAGCACAAGGAGTGTGTGTAGAGGCAAACTCGTTGTAAGTTTGAAGGATCAGGAAGTTGAGCGTAGAGTATGCAAGGAGGGAATCATAAATTCTTTTGAAAATATGCAAAGTTCAAGTGTGTGCCCGAGAGAGGTTTAAATTTCATTTTCCAAAAGCTCAGGAGGAGTAGTGTTTCTAAGATTCAAAAGGAAACACTTAGAAAATTTCTAAGTTTTAAAGAGTTGAAGCATTCAAAGGTGGAGCGCAGAAATTGAAAGTTCGAAGGAAGAAAAAGTATGGAGGATTAAGAGGGAGAAATACTTCAGAGTGAAGTTCGAAAAATCCAAAATCGTGAAATGATCATGGCCATTCATTGAGGCAGAACACGTGGCAATAGATCAACGTTTCAGTGATTTGTAAATTGGGGAGTTGGAGGTAGGCACTGTGAAAACTCGTGAAAAGAGAAATCATGATTTAATCATAGCCGTTGAAACCATGGAAGGTTGTGAACCATTGATTCAACGTAAGCAGAGTTCAAATAATTCACAATTTCAGGTATCAGAGGAAGGGAGATGAGCAACCTTTCAATAGCCGAAACATGAAGTACTGATTTGCAAAGAATTGATCTAGACCGTTGAGTCATGAGAAGTCTTAGACCGTTGATATGAGGTGATAGATTTCAAGAGTTTGGGAGTTTGAAAGACGGAGAGTCGGGTTCACTCATATACCCGACACACGAAATCACGACACGCCTTTTCGGATAGGCATGTGGTCACAATGAGTGGTCACATGGAGGAAACTGTATGCCTGATGTTAGTTTGCACGGGTGAGGTTTCACTAAAGGACCCGTGAATTTGTATTGTAAGGGTTCCAATAGGGACTCATAGAGCTAGTCTAGCTTAGGAGGTCAAAATATCCTAGACCGAGAGGTCGCACAACCCTTGGAGAGAAGGGGGGTCTGCACCAAATGGGTGTAGAATCAAGATGATATTGTTTTAACTCAGAAAACTGGATTGGTATGCACATGCAGGTGAGGTCTTAGTTAAATTCAGTCAATAAGTTGAAGTGAGGGTTAATAGAGGGAAGACTTTGGTGAGGAGAGTGTAGAGGTATGATGTAGACATCATGTCTTCCAACAACCTAAGGAGGAAAAACTTAAAATACAAGATCCTCTTGGATTCAAAACTTCAGGAAACTGAAGAACATAAATAACAACACTGAAATCAAACATACATTACAATACAATCAAAACAATCCATGTGAATCCTTCAATCATGGACACTTCAATATCAAAGGAAAATAAGATGAAAAAGAAGTTGAATTTCATTAAACAAGAAGTCTCAGATCAAAATACATAACCAGAGAACCAGAGTTCTTCATCAAAAGTTTAGAATACCAGGGCACTGTTCAACCATCGACCTTAACAAAATATCAAAACTTCCTATATATACTAGAAATGTTGCAACCACCAGGAATGTGATTGTACCCCCACATTCAAAGTTTCTAGTCGGTGCTTGATCTGTCAGATTGTGCAGGCCTCCTCATGTCAGATGCGAGCCAGGCGTAGTTATGTGTTTTACAAGAAAATCTGTCCATAAGGAAGCTTCAGATGGATAGTCCACCTTCATGACTTCTCTCTGGATGTTTTCCATTTATGGTGTGAGATGAGGTCTCAAATTCCACCCCCATCTTCAATAAATATCTTCATTGGGATCAGGATGGGGCCTGACAACCATGAATGCGGTGCCCACGAATTCTTTGAGTCAATCCTGACGCTTCGAGGCCTTGCAAGTCTTCTTCTATGACCAATACGGATGCTTTCAGTCTTTGGCAAAGCTCCTCTCCATCACTCCATATTGAATGTTACCTAGGGCCATGACCCCACACAATTGTGCAATTACGGGCACAACCAAGGGTGGTTTGAAATAAAACTGCTTCTGTCCCCGCAATTCACCATGAACCGGCATGCATCCCTTTCTAAAAACCACAGTTTCGATTGCGGCCCGCCCTTAAAATTTTAAAATGTGTGCACCTTCTGACCTTGCAATGGAGCGTGACCATTGATCTTGTGATTTGAGATGAGGCTTCCTAATCAACAACCCAGCTCTGGCACTTTAGATCGATGGATCAGATCTTCCCTCTTCGAATCAACAACTGAGATCTGCTTCACGAATCGCCCTTCAGGAATTTCAATTCTCAAACCACATTTCCCTATAAGAAAAACCTCTAGAGCTAAGGATCTGATGATGCATGGAATTCTATATTTGAATGGACAAGATCCACTTTGGGTCTCCGAGACTTTGGGACTTCTAAGAACTTCTCATTTTAAATATCTCGAAGCTCATTTCCCCAAAGGCTTGGATCAAATACCACCTGTCCCCTTTAAAATCAACGTCTTGCATTCACATCAGTGACTTTTTCTTTGGCGTTATACTTTGCACAACTTTTAATATTCTGAATGCCCATGAGACACTAATATAAACTCCACATGGAATTCCCACCGTTGAAATATGAACCTACCTTTTTTCTCTATTCAAGTACAGAATAGACTGCTCTGAGTGTCCCTCTTTGAGACCGCGGCTGCAGCCTATGTAAAAAAAGGCTTGGACGAATGGATAGGGGCTGGGAAAATAGGGAGACCGCAGCACTTTAAACACAGAGGGGGGAAAACAAAAACAATTTTACAAGACGAAGGGGAAAAAACTTAAGAATTGGTCTGCGAAAGGAGAGAGAGAGGGAAAAACACAGACTTAGGTAGAAACCACAAACCCACAGGACTCTGACAAGTTTGTGTGTTAACATTTGGCTCCATAGGGGATGGAATGCTCCTTGTGAGCTTCCAAGAACAAGTAGTTACAGTGCCTTAGTTGTTGGGTTATGGAGTCATGCTCAAAAAAATTCCTGCTGAGGATTACAGGTTGGTAATTACTCTAAACAAAAGAAAATACATGGGCTCCATAGGAGCTTATTTATATACAATCCTAGGCTACTTATTTTTTACACAGTTCTAGGTGAAAGCGAACTTCCACCATATTCATTCAAGTGGCTTCCTAACTGGAAGATCATTACTTTGTCAGGGACTAATAACAGATAATGTAACCATGACAGTAGAACGATTACATCCTTCAAATTTCATCCACATGAAAATGGTGGGATAAGACTTGGAGGCTTCAAATCATGGAGGAAAAGAAACTCCATATATTCCCCTACAGGATCATATAATGAGTGATAAAACACACTAGGCTAGTGGCAGAAAACATGCTTTGTCCTACAGATGTTCACACACGGCTGAATGTCTCTGGCAAGCACAGGTGAGTGAATGGTTGATGTAGTCTCTATGATCCCAAATGATGGGTGCTCACTCACAGGCTCAAGGTAGGATATAAACTGCTCATTTGGCTCTCCCTCTTATTCTTCATGGCTCTCCCAAGGGTCAGAGTCATAATCTTCATAAACATGACCCATAGGAAAGCTCTGCTCTTGGTCTTTTGCAGGCCCAGGATAGCTGATTTCCACACAATGTTTTTCCTTAATTTGTAAAGGAAAAGGCTATGTTGCATGCTCTTGGAAATCCTTCATATCCATCTTAGAATCTGATTCACAGCTATCATACATAGGCTGGATGCTCCCCGAGTCATCAAAATATGATGCAGGGATCTGCTGCTCTTCATCTGAATACATGACTATTTCTTCATTTAAATATGAGACAATAGGTGCATCAGGGGTAGAATATGATTCCTCTATGGATATAAAATCCTCAAACTCACCATCATGAGAAGGGTTGCTAATAACATCTTCTCCTAGGACCGAAATATCCTCTGAATCTCCTTCATAAGAGAAACAAGAACGATCTGCCTCCAATTTTTCTATTTTTGCAGAAAGTGCTTGTACCAGTTTCACCAACTCATCCAGGGTATAACCCTCCTCCTCACAACTTCCTTCCTCACAAATTTCATCCTCACAACTTTGATTTGAAACAATCATACCTTGAACACAATCTTTAAATTCTTCACAACAATTATGACAAATTAACTTAGAATAATAAATCTTTTGACAGTGCCTATTGAAAGCTGCATGAAATTCTCCCAGGGAGGAGATGCTAGCAAGGGGTAAGGAGTGATACCATTGACGAGCATATCCTACTAATGAGAACATGAACATATTTAATAATACATCCTCATGATGTATCTCCCACTGGTGCATGAGTTCATGAAAATCACGGAGATGTTGGGAAGGGTTGTCATCTTTATGTTCTTTAAATATGGGCAAAAAATCAACCCACTCATCGACAGTAGGAACAACGTTGGGAAACCCAGGAACAACAAATAATTTAAAAGGAGAAAACCTTCGAGCCATAATTGTGTCCATTTCAAACTAGTGGAGTCGCCAATCGATCCTTTAACCATGGAGTTTCCAGGTGAATGATATGTCGTATGAGTGTGTCTGGTCTTTGTTCACCATCAAAAACCAGATCTGATCATTGTGTTCTTTTAGGGGGCTTCAGGTGTAGCCATATGGAAGCCACACTGAAATAGTGGAGTCAAGACAACGGATTCACTAGGTGCAAGGACAATATTCAATGGTTCTGATATCTGATGTACCTTCAGAATCAGAAGCTCATTGTCGTTCTATCCCAGGGAAAGGTCTTCAATTCGTTCCCCAACAACGATGCCAGAAATTTTAGCACTAGAATTCACCTCTAGATTGCATTGGAGGTAAGCCCAGTACCCATCAGAGTTTTGTGTTATGTGTTGGTTTTAAAGAGGTCAAATGGGCGCAGACTCAAGATGATATTGTTTTAACTCAGAAAACTGGACTGGTATGCACATGCAAGTGAGGTCTTAATTAACTTTAGTCAGTAAGTTGGAGTAAGGGTGAATAAAGGGAATACTTTGGTGAGAAGAGTGTAGAGTTCTGTTGTAGACATCAGGTCTTCCAGTAGCCTAAGGAGGAAAATATTCAAATATAAGATCCTCTTGGATTCAAAACTTCAGGAAACTGAAGAACATAAATAACAAAACTGCAATCAAACATACATTACAATACAATCAAAACAATCCATGTGAATCCTTCAATCATGGACACTTTAGTATCAGAGGCAAATAGGATGAAAAAGAAGATGAATTTCATTAAACAAGAAGTCTTAGATCAAAATACATAACCAGAGAACCAAAGTTCTTCATCAAAGTTTACAATACAGGAACACTGCTCAACCATCGACCTTAACAAAATATCAAAACTGCCTATATATACTAGAAATACTGCAACCACCAGGAATGTGATCAGACCCCCGCATTCAAATTTTCCAGTTGGCACCTGCTCTATCAGATTCTGCAGGCCTCCTCATGTCATATG
>ML817059.1:183294-222622 GCA_009831015.1 Picea engelmannii | reverse complement strand
TTTGAGTTCATAGAACTCCTTAGTCTTATCATCATAATACCTTTCATATAGGTACTTATTCTTGAAGTATTTTTCAAATTCTCCCCAAGAAAACTCCTTCTCACGGATTCCCTTCACATTTCTAAGGTCCTCCCATTAGATAAAGACCTTTCCATTCAAGTTAAATATAGTTATTCAGGCCTTCAATTTTTCAGAGTAGTCACAAACGCTGAAGTAGTTCTTCATACCAAGTATCCAATCTTTTGCTTCTTCCACTTTCTTGATTTCCCCATCAAAAGTGGGTGGCTTGGCTTTCTTAAATTCTTCAGGGTCATTGCCCTTGGAATGCTTCCTCCTCTTTCTTTTACTCCGAGGATGTGAATTGTTCTCACTGCTGGATAGTTCCTTAGAGCCTTCTTCCCCCTCACTAGAGGATTCTTCATATGAGTTTTTGATCTTGGCATGCCTCTTGGCTCCATTTTGGGCCTTCTTGTGAGTGTTTCTTCTTGCATTTCTACTTTCAAGACCATGCCTTTGTATCTTATGTGGAATTTGGATTTTCTCATACTGATGTTTGTCTACATTATTGGATACTGGTCCATGTTGCAACTGTCTCTGTATATCTAATAGGATTTGAAACAAAACTGCATTTATTTTAGTTTGCTTTTCTTGTTCTTTCATAAGTCTATCCTTATCATCCTTAAATATTTGTATCTCTTCCATGAGACTTCTCACAGTCTTAGCTAGATTAGGAGGGGCTTCTACCACTCTCCTTTTATCAGAATCTTCTTCTCTGTTGTGAGAGCCTTCTCCCATCTCATGATGTGTCACCATTATTTATGCTTACACCTTTTCCTTGTTGTCTATTGATTGTTTAAGTGCTGATAACAAATTTTTTTACCGCATATAGAGTAAAATTCTATAAGATGAAATCAAATTTATTTATTAGATATAGAAACATCATTCAGTTCAGGTTTAAAACATGTAAAAACAACACATTTATTCTATTCATGTTATGAATTCCTTGTTTTCATTCATGTAACAATATATGGTTTATCGAATGCGATGTCGTGATAAAGTTGGCACCTCGAAGGGTTGATACTTCTCAAACATCATTCTAAGTGTTATAGATTGATGATATTTGGATGTTATTTTTTTACCCAGTGTAGAATTTGTTGAATTCCATATGCTAGGTAAAATGGTGACTCATGTACCATTAGATCAAAATATCGACCAAGATCCACTATTGGATCATGGCATTCATGATCAAATCATCGACGAGGTAAGGTATAATTGTGATCATTGATCATGATCAGATCAACGATCCACATTGTTGTGTATCACGGAAATAATCATGGATCACATGTAAGGATCAACAGTTCATATCAAAAGGCGCACACTTAAGTTACACAAAAGTTAACATGGAGTTACCTCATGCTAGTGGTATCATAAAACCCAATAAGGGACATGTGGTGGTCACTAAAGCCACAAAAATACTCTTGAGGGTAGTTTTCTTGCTACCTCTCAACTTCCCTCTATACTGAGGAGAAATACCACTTGGTAACAAGTATTAAATTTCTCAAAGGAGTAAGCGCTTGATTTTATGGGAAAGAGACTAGCGCCTTGGCTATAGTATTGGGAAATCAACCTTTTTGGTCATCCGATGGGGTAGGGTAGGCTTCCCTCTCCCTTAAAAGTTCTATAATAAAATTTATTCGACTCTTTCATGAGCCCAAACAGGCTGAGTGTTGTAGCTTGTCTCTGATACCACTCTGTAACACACCCAACCCCCTAAGTATCCTTTTAAGGGATGGGACATTAAAATTTTCTCTTTCCTTGACTATCTCAAAACCTCTTCCTGAGTGTACCATCATCTTCTTCTCATTGATAGATTTCCAATGATTGTAACTGTGCTCAAATCTGAGTTTATTTTCAAAAGTTATAGCCTCTCAAATTTTCTGGCCCTTCTTTGGTCAACGACCAACTCACTACAATGTGGCATCCACATGCAAAATTATTACTCATGCCAACCAGCATGGAAGTGACACATTATATTCATGGGTCTGATCCTTAGGCCCACCTTTCATCATCATTGGGACTTCATATCCTATAGTTCTCTCCCATTAGAAAAACTTCTGATGTCGATACACCAAAGTGCACTTTCCCCAAATCCTATGAATCACAACTCTTGATCTCTACAGTTCATAGTACATTAGCGATATCAGTTGGCGTGGAGGTAACACCCACCTCCCAAAGTTGACATGGTACATGGATGTGACCCACAAGATATACAATGGAGGTTTAACCTCATCCCTCCATCGATCAATGGTTGTCATTAACCCCGAATCCCATCATCGTTAGAAATTACTCTGTTGTTGGCGACATTTATTGGTCGAACAAGACCTTACCAACTTCCCATATTCCCAACAAATATGCACCTAAATCCAATGGTCTAGATCTCCTTGTCAAAACTCCAACGAGATCAATGATTATCATTGTCTTTCCTCTCTAGACCCTTTTCAACCAATCAACAGTTGACACCTATCATCTTAGGGACGCTCTGGTATCCTTTCTGGTATGCCATGTCATTCATGATGTCATATTCCTAAGTTATCCTTTAGAAAAGTCTCATGGGAGATCAACAATATATATTCCTTTCTCCCAATGGTATATTGATGTTTCTCGTCGTGTCATCAATTCCTTCGTCATCGTTGACCTTATTAGTCGACACACGAGATTTCCAATCTTTGAACTACGGTGAATGACCCATATCTTCTCATATTTTCACCTACATATTCCAAATCCTCTTAAAACGTGGCATCATCTCTGTGTGACATGTGTCACCATCGCCACATGAGATGTGGCATTCAAATTTTCCACTGAAGGTTCACCTAAAGGTGCCAAATCACTATGCCACATGGTACCTTCTAGGCTCGACATGTGGTGTCTTCCACCTCATCCTCTTGAGACCTTGACAATGGATCAACGATCTAAAACATATGCTAAGGCCTTATGATATAAGCAAATTGATGAACCAAATATCTTCTCAGAGCTTCTCCGATCTTGGTGGATCAACGATCAGGATTTCATCTCAAATATCCTTTGATCTTGGTAGATCAATGGTTAGGATTGTGTCTTAGAGATCCTTTGATCTCACAATATCAATGGCCCAGATATGACCTTAGAGTTTTTCCTATCAGAGAACCTTGTAGAGCTTGCGAAAGATCAATGATTGTTGTTCACTACGACCCTCTCTGATTGACGATTCAGATATTCCCTCGGAGTTCCTTTGTCGGAGTGTCACTCTATAACTTAATTTTATTAATACCCTCCAAAGAATGGTCAGGATATTTTCACAAATATCTAATGGCAGGGATTAAGCCACATGTCCTGACATGTGGCCCTTCCACCTAGTCGTGACACATGGAACTCAAAATCCAACACAAGATCATGCCTAAAAACTCAATTCCACTTGACACGTGGCACAATGCCCTCGTGACATGTGGGTAAACCTCTGTATTCCACATGGACCAGTTTCAATTGGTCATGTCATCATTGGGTGTACGATCCTTCTCAAACCAAGAGCTTATGACTCAAAACCAATGACTAGGATCAGATATTCCTTTCTCCAATCTATGGTCTTGATCATCCCTCAGATTTATTCTTTCAGACTGCATCTCCTCCGGGTCTGCAAATTTCCCTTAATGACGTCCTCTGAAGAAGGACTAATATTTTGTTATCTCGTCATATTGACAACCAAGATCAAATCTCACCCTTTCTCTGATTAATGGTATGGATCTCTCCCCAGAGTCTCCTCATTGGAGCCAATCTCCATGAATTGCTCCAATTGGCACCCTACGATGCACGTTGGGGATCTATTCTCTCACCAGATCAATGATCAAGATTTAATCTTGTCCCTACTCTGATAGAGGATCCATATCTAACCATCATGCCAAATCAATGATCATGATTCCTCCGAAGAAAAAAAAAGGTTTTATCTCATCTTAATAGTCTGATCTAGGACTTAGCCAATTTTTTCGAGGGTTTTCTCTAGTCCTCCTCAAGTCTTCATAGTTTTCGAGGACTCTCACCTGGGTCCAAGGAATTCCATTTCCTACCTAGGTTGCCTTTGTTTCGTCTTATCCCGCGAGGAGTCTTTTGTTGCAGGGATCCAAACATGGAGACACACAGGTGCACACACACACACACACACACACACATATACATAAATCAATAAACTCACATCATTCACAGTAAGAAAGGATACTGGGTTGTATTTCAACTTAAGATATTACTGAGATTTGAGTTATTTACACACTCGATGACTATATATGTTCATATCCTTCTCATATTCACCATTCACAAAATATTTTCATAGACATATACTTGCAATTATTTTGAAAGAGACAAAGACTACCTATAGTCAAGAACATAGGAATTTTCGAGCAGATATATTTCATCCAAACATAATGTTATCCCTGGGAAAATATAGATTCAAACTCATAGATCAGATATTCATATTCATAATCACTATATTGATCATCCAACCATATATGTTTTCAAATCAATACACAAAAACATAAAAAGTTACTTATCTACAAATCTGGGAGATGAGGGAAACTACTGAAGGGTATGTTGCTCTCCACCCAACCATAGGCAAGATGCACCAGTTTTTCCTAGCAGTATGCCACCCCCGAGCCAGGTTATGATGTCATAATGGAATATCTCAACGGGATTTATCAGGGTCCTCTGTTCTTTTTTTCTCAAACCAAAGGGTTCTTTCTCTATCTCCCCTTCTCTAGCACTTAGGATTTTTCCTGTCAGTGTGTATGTTTGCCTCTCCTTGCCTCTCTTTCATGTATTCTTCCCCAACACCTCGTGGGTCATGTCAAAATATTCCCAATGGGTAATTTTTCCCATCCTTTATTGATTATTTGAATGAGACTAGCCAACTACCAGATTAACTCGTAATCAAATTTATGGGTTGAGTATAGTTCATGGTCTATGTTATTTTTAATTTGACAGGGTACTACCTGGAAGGGTCATTTCAACTGGTAATAGCTTCCCTCTTGCACCATCCCTCTCATTACATTGTAACCTGTGAAGGGAACCCATTCAAAAGTAGCTCAACATTTCCTTGTTTCATTAATAACAAAATATGCACATTACAAAATTAATCAAAGGTCCATTATCTTTCAATGGTCACATAACAGACTTGTTTATAGTTTTGGTCATGAAAATAATTATATTTATAGACCGAGGGAAATAAGGGTGTTACAAATAACGTTGTGTAGAGATTTGATGACATTTATCACAATGTTAGAGAATCATTAAAACACTTGTCGAATTGTAACATATATTATAAAATCCAATTTGGTCACATGAATGTTGAGACTCATACAACATTCATGTTCACTAACACAAAGGTCATGTTTTGATACAAAATTTCCCATCAAATGATATGCAAATTTTGATGCTTATGAGTAGGAAAGAATTAATGAGATTCAGATGACTCTGTCCACATGGCTATCTAGTTCTTCTCATTCATACAATTTGGAATCTATAGATTCATATCTGCTTGGGTGGCTAATCGTCAGCACCAAGAAGGTTTCACATAAATATTTCCCTTCATATTAAATATGCACAATTTGGTTTCCATTAGATTGAAATGTCCTTTACCCTCTATGTTGATACCATCCCCATAAATAGCTTGATAAATACCAATATAAGTAATTTTACCCGCCAATCCTCAGAGCTAGTGTGAAAAGGAATCTTGGTATTGGAGATTATTTGTTTGAGTTTAGGAAGTGAGGTTTTCGTTTCGACTTTTATTTTCCCCGTGGATGTGAACAAATATTAGGTGGTATTTTTCCTCTTGGAAACTCAATCACAATCATCCTTGATGGTATTAAGCTCCATAATTCATTTCATAAAGCCAACAATATCACACTAGAACCAACATTAAAATAATGGGAAACTAAAAACAAAGCCTGTTCTTGAAAACAACCATCATAGACAAAAACTTTGGAGGTGAAAAGGAAGTTGGTGAGGGAACTTAGTAGCATTGTCTGAATGCACAGATCAAATATATTGATGGGAGCTTGGTACATTAATACAATGGGAATCTTGGTATGGTAATAGGAATAAGACTGATGATATAGTGGAAAAAACCCTAAATGAATGGACTCAGATCTGAGCAGACTGGAAAACTAGCAAGAAAAGGGGTGCAGACTAAAAAGTAGATAGAGGGAAGAGAGCCATTTGATATGCACATGGAATTCAAATTCCCAAGTGAATGAGGCATTTTTGGACAGATGAAGGTTGCTCAGATTCTATGTACAAATTCCATAGTCCCTAAGAACTATAGAGCTCTGATACCACTGTTAGAATGCACTAGAATGGAGATAAGCATGAAATATTTTTCATTAATATGATACACATATAAATGCATGATTATGACATTTGGATTTATCTTCCAATAGGTCTCTTGGAATCCCAATGATGGTTCCTGTTAGTCCCTAAAGTTGCACTTGACTATGAGAGGGAAATCTAGGGCATCATTCATTTATTGCAAAGTATTTTTAAGGTTTTATGATTTGGTTTTTTAGTAGGGTGGTTGAACATTGGCTCAAGGTTACTACATGACATGACAATCAAGATCAGAACATAGCATATCCCATTGGCTGAATAATAGGTAGACACATAGATGGATTAAACCAATTAAGAAAAAAGAATATGAAGTCTTCAATTTGTCAACTTCACATGAATTATCGTCTCAAAATTTCATAAAGAAACAAGACTATCAACTTGATATCAAAACTTGAAATATTATCTCTACAGTAAAATTTTCACCGTATAATTAACAGTCAAGAATCAAAAAAACATTGCAATCTGAATAATGAATTCAAGCATGAAGAAAGAAATAACAGAGTAGAAAAAAGAGGGTCTAACCATCCATATGCTTTTGCTATTAAGTGTCAAATTAAACATAAATTCCTTTTACAATGAGCTTCACAAAAAGGTCCCCTGGATCTCCAATTTTTCGACCCCTTTCACTTCTCATTCTACAGAGTTTATATAGAAACAATACATAATTATCAAGATCCAAAAGAAATGAATCTGAAAACCTCCTCATCTATATTTAGTTTCTTGTTTCAAATAATCAAGGAGAAGATCCAATCTGATCTCCAATTTGAATTGATGAGGTGGCTTGTCAACTGTTGTCCATGAGATTTTTTAGGAAAACAAATCTGGTAAATTCCTGAAAAATAGGGTCCAACAATCTCTTTGTATCTCTTAAATGGTGATAGTTGTGTAAAAACCAAGAGAGGTTTTTGTGAAGGGGTATGTTACCAACAAAAACCGCTTTTGGTTTCAACAAATTAATCTCCAGATTTTCTACAACCTTTCTTGAAGAAAAAGACTAAAACTGGTAAAAATAACAGAATATTTCCTATAGCTTTATCAGAAAATTAGGCCTCAAAGATCATTTCGAATCTCTTAAAATGTGATTTCTGTGTAAAAACCGAGAGAGGTTTTTGTGAAGGAGAATGTTCCCAACAAGAACCTCTTTTGGTTTCAAAAAATTCATCTCCAGCTGTTCTGCAACCTCTCTTGAAGAAAAAGGCTAAAACAGGTAAAAATAACAGAGTATTTTCCGTAGCTTTATCAGAAAATTAAGCCTCAAAGATCAATTCGAATATCTTAAAATGTGATTGCTGTGTAAAAACCGAGAGAGGTTTTTGTGAAGGGGCATGTTCCCAAAAAAAATCTCTTTTGGTTTCAACAAATTCCTCTCCATGAAAAATAAAACAGGATCAATACCACGCCACCTGCCCTGCTGCTGAATTGGTCTTTTTTCTCCTCCGCTTCCAATTCTGTTAGTTTTTCTATCCTCATTATCCAATTTAACTTTCTTTTGGCCATCATAAATTGTTTGGCCATATTCTACCTCATGTTCACCATTTCCTCCTTCACTTGGAATTGACTTAATGGCATTGAGTGCACTTGAATGAAGATCACTACTCAATGCCTCTAGTTATGTCTCTTCAATGTCTTGTCGCATGAGAAGGCCATCATTTACAGGAAGAGAATCATGTGAAACACCAATTTTTGGTGTTTGGTCGTGATTTTTATTTGTATCGATTTCAACTTTTCTCAGCATGGACTATTTTGAATCTTGGGTACTAGTTAAATTTCTTATTTTCTGTGGTTCCTTTGATTTAAGTTGCTCAACAGAGAAATGAGAGACCTTTTGAAAAAGAACAATATAAAAGGATCTTGTATCTTGATCATGGGGAATAATCCTCAGACATTGCTCTAAAGGAAGACTGGATACTTCTACCTCTGATTCAACCTTCTCATCCTCTGCATCATTCACATCTAATGGTACTTTTGCCAATTTTGAAATAGTGTTTCCATCGTTGCCATGTTTCCCTGTGTAGCCACGAGCCTTTGAACCTTCACAAGGCATATGATTGTTGATTGATTTTTCTTCCATGTTTTTATCTGAACCATTAGTTACTTTTGGTTCCATTTCAATCTTTGTTTTCTTGCAATCTTGTGTAGCATCAGGCATACTGTTATCCTTCCAGGATTTACCAGAAAGAAACATACTAGGCACTATTGTAGTCTTCCGGTGTTTATCAACCTGTATATGAGATGTAAGCCACTTGCCTTTATCACAAACCTTCCAACTCTTAAGGCTGGGGTGACGTTTCAACTCAGGAAACTCAGCAGACACATCTAGAAGCTTTATTGATCCCCCACTTTGCCTAAGCACCTCACCAACAACAACTTCATCTTCAACTGGATTCATTGAGCAAGTAGAGTAAACTAATTTCCCTCCAACTTTAAGCAATGCAACACCTCTCATGGCAATTTGAACTTGAAGGCGATGTACCCCATTGACAATTCCAACATTCCATTTTTTCCAGATATCAGGTGCTTTACAAATTGTTCCATCCCCACTACAAGGTACATCACATAATATGCGATCAAAAAGAAACTTTGTTATACTTTCTGCATGGGTGTCTTCATTCATCTCAAGTCTTCCACTACCTTTATCCTCTGTCTCATTTGTTGTTGGTGTCAGCATGCCATTATTTCTGCAACAACAACTTGGAAATTTTTGTGCTTCATGATTGGTTACCAACAAGTTAGCATTGCACATCCTCTTCATCTGATGAATGAGAAGATTGCACCATTGAACATCAACATCATTTTCTATGACCATTCCCTTGGGTAGAAACACAAGCTTAGCTGATTTGTGAATCATCTCTAGAAGTTTGAAATGTTTTTGACCCAGGTGTTGCACACATATCAAGAACATAGTGGTGCGACTGTACATCCAAGAAAAGGGGTGGCACCATGCTCACATCCTCCTGTTGAGTTATGTTCCCAATCTCGTTTTCTTGCTTTAAAAATTCATGAATCCTTTCAAGCATTTGGTTTTTCCTTAGTTGCATGTGAGAGAAATTTAAGTGCCAAGCAAGCTTTGCTGGATACCAGGGTAAAGGCCTAATATGTTCAACCACGTTGACACCTACATCCTCAGCATTGAGAGATGCCAAAAACTCATTTTCAAGTTGGGATAGAATGACATCAAAAAATTTCCCACTATAAGTTATTCAAAAAGCTGCGGGTAAAGTTTTTTTAAGAATAGATATAAATTCATCCCATTCCTCATTAGGTATAATGCCTTGTTCCCGTGGATAATGATCAGAGCAGTGTGCCATTCAAGTCTAATCCAGTTGCGAGGAACTCCCCTTCTCCAATTCGGATTTTTCTTATCTGGAAGCAGGAATTGATTGACAAACTCTGTAACCACATGCTCTTTATTCCACCATCTTTCTCCTCCAACCACCAATCTGCAAGATTTAGCAATTGTCTATTATGTCACCAACATCAACATCTTCCTGATCTCCACCCCGTGACCATCAAATTTCAGTGCAAACTCCATGGAGACCTGTTCGTCGTGACCTTGGAAGGTAGTGAGGAATTCAAACCAACCAGCATCTCTAAATCTCTGCGCCATCTGTAGATATGCCTCAAGAAGCTCGATGCCCTCAGGTTCCAATCTGACCACTTACCCGTTTCTCTTAGGTGCCATGAAATATGATGCTACAACATGCACCGATCGTATTCAGAATTTACAAACTTCAACTATTAACATATAATAGTTCTTCTGAGAAAAATACTTGTGCTTATAATTCAACACAATCAGAATGACAAGTGGCGGTTTTAGATAATGATCTTTGGGAATTGAATGATTTGAAATGATTCCTTTGCGGGTACAGAGCGATCCGATCATGTAACAATTTGAATCACAAAATGATTCCAAAGCTATTGTGGGACACGTGCGAACTCTCAAACCACGATCTGTGTCATCATAACGAAATCTGGGTGATGGGCGCATATCAAGTTATGATTATCTTTGTGCTACGGGAATAAGGCTATTCCCGTAGTACTATTAATGACTTAGCATAATTTGAATTTGTAAAGTTCAAACATGCATATAAAGTGACACATCATTTAAAACCATGTCTTACAACTCCAAACTTAAATAAATTATTCAAAAACTAAAATGCAAACCATAAGACACTAAAAACAATGATTAAAATCAAATGAAAGCAGATAATAAAGTGCAAGTAGGAAGGGTTTAGGATTAGGGTTTCTCACTAAATCAAGACAAAATTAGAGACTAACAGTTCCTATCACTTGTCTTTTCATATTAACTAGGTTGTAAGCTAAAAAAGGAACAATTGTGATATGTGGGACAAACAAAAAATTAATGAAACAATAACTAAGAAAACGGTAAGCATGAGTGAGCATAGATTATGATTCAACCATACAAACATCTTTCAAATGCAAAGAAATAGGAGGAAGAGACGATACTTATATTAATTTCCTATGTAAAAGAACAAACATATGTATCACCTTAATGAGAATGAATAGTAGAAAGTAGGTTCCAAAGCTGTCCAAGGGGTGGGTCATTTTTCTTCCTTAAATTCTCTCTCTAACTTCTATAAATGAAGAATCCTTGGTTCTTTGATGAAATAACAAAGGCATGCATGCGAAAAATGGATGACATAAATTAAAGAGAGAGATGCATGATCTCCAAGTTCATTCCTCCAACATAACTTTGCAATGTTTATCTTCTTTGAAATGTAGCCCCATAGATTTCTTTTATAGGAAATAATAGAGCTCTAATGGTGAACTAGATTCAATGTGAATGCTTGACACAAACCCCCACCTTAGCAGGGTCTACTGACCTCCTGGTCTTTGGATATTCAAATTCCTGAGCCAAAATGGCTCCTTGGTCCCTACTGGAACCTTCGACACTTATAAACCACAAATCCTTTTCTATGCTCCACCCGTGCGAACATGCACTAGATACAAGCCTCAACTTGACATGACCACCGACGTGACCATAGACATAACCCTAAAAGGCACGTCGGGTTTTATGATTTAGGGACTTTTATTGCGAGGCACCCTGACTCCTATGATCGCTAAAATGGGCTAACGGTCCCTAGATCCTTCCTTATTCTTCTACCATATGACCTCTAGTCAAACCCTGGGGTCCACCTCCTAGCGCGTTGAGATTTCACGTGTAGGGAACTTGCGATGTGACTTTTCTCTCTTTTCCCAATATCTGAACTCGTGACTTTCTCACCACAGATCAATGGTCCTGAACCTCCCATGATTTGACGACCCAGGTCGCGTCGGGATTTCGTGATTCACGACCTCCGAGTAGCAAGTTCCTCCACTCTCCTGACTCCAGAAATGCCAATATTTTGGAGTTCCCAATCAATGACTCACACTCCTTTGGATCTAACAGATTCTATCTCTTCTTATCTTGCAAGTGTTGAAAGACACTCGGCCTTATCCTTCCCACATATCTACTAGATCTGACGGTCCATGGAAAATCAACGCTTCTCCCTCCAAGAATTCCCATCGTCTGTTTAGGCTCTTGATGTTTCCTTGAAACACAATTGGATTCAACCCTCTTGAGCTTGATTCTTGCTACAAACTCAAGGATTCTAAGGAATTCTTCAACGCACTCCTTGCGGTTCTCACGATAATATCTAATTATTTGATATCTCCCATCTTTGTGCACTCCTTGCGACATAATCTCTTCAACCACTCCTTAGGTTGGAATCATCTAAGACTTCGACCTGGCCTATGCACACCTTGCATGAACCCATGCTCTACTTGCACTTCTATTGGTATAAGAACAAATCTATCTCTCCTGAGCTTCCTTGAGGTAAAACTCAGAATCTTGTCAACGCACTCCTTGCGGACCTTCACTGCACTCCTTGCAGGAATTCTCGGGATGGGAAGAAATTGAAAATTATACTCTCCCTCTCACAGACTTCACACATTCAAAATGAAATCATACAGATAAAGCATTGAAACAAATGCATAACAAAGATATAAGCCAACTCTAAACATACCATTCAACAGATGCAAATAGTAACCATAACAACACCATGAAATTGGATCAAAGAATTCTTATATTAATTCAAGTGCTTTTGTACATGGTTTCCTATAGCAACAACTATCTGATCAAATGACTTCTACAATCTTTGTTCTTCTCTACTCTCATATGCTCTCTTTCTTCTATAGCTCAATTACAATGAGAATCATCATACAACACATACGAGGGAGCTTTCTTCAGTTTTCCCTCCTACAACTCTAAGCTATCTTATTGAAATTAAAGACTACAACTACTTTACATTTATTACAATAAATGCCTCCATACGATAGATGAGAGAAAACGCTTAAGATCTGCAATACAATCCCCAAAAAACTTAAGAGTAATTACATCCTTCCAGCTATTACATTAATGTTTCTTCTTTTAAATTTCAAAATGTCTTCAAAATGTGCGCTGGTGCATATCCAGCTATCCTCCACTTGCGCTTGCTTGCAATGCTCCTGCATCATATTCCTCTAGCTGAAAAAATTCATGGACTCCTCTCCAAGAGCTCCTGCATTATCTGTCCATGTTTATGGATATTTGCTTCACTTTCTCAACTGGCTTGTTCAATTGGGTGTCCTTTCTGTTAGCACTGGAAGTTGCACTTGGGCTGATTCAAGTACAAGACCAACACATCTTGAAATGATAAGGTTTTAATTTGGATAAGATGGGTTTCAGAAAATTATTAGAGTGGTTAAATTAATCAAGAAAGCAATGAAACCATTGGGCATGGAGTCCATGAAAAGAAACTGTAATCCTGAACTAACATTCTATGTGAAACAAATCAGGTCAACAAAGTGGGGATCAGTTATAATTCTTATAAAAATATGGAATGATGAAATAAGAAAAACAAAACTGAAAATGATCAAAGAGCATCCTGATCTTCAATACATATGACAACAAGAGGAAAAAACTCAGTTTTTAGAAAACCTTTCTAAAGCTGAATTAAAACTCAGATAAGCCTATGGCAAGGGCTAGAGAATATCCCATACAATAACCCTCTCAGCACAGAAATTTGACGCAACACCCCCTGCCTCAACATTCTTACTGCGTGACCTCCTGGTCTTAGGATCGTTCCTTATCTTCCCCTTGAGTCGAATTGGCTCTTTGATTTCCCACGGAAATCTCTAACATACACTGGTGTGCATCCACAGGTCCTTATGTTAAGCTTGTCCAAACAAGTAATAAGTGCCAAATCTCTCCCTCGTGATAGCTGATAAGACCACAGCCTTCACCCGAAAGGGTACTCTGGGTTTCGCAACTTCGCGATCCCAGATGATAGTCCTCCTGTCTCTTCAAACCCCAAAACCATGAAAAGGCTAACGGGTCTCTGACTCCTCCCTTTTAATTTTCCTGATGTGACCTCCAACTATGAACTGGGGCCCAAACACTTCGGTACCTCGGGATTTCTCTTACCGGCGTTTTGCGATGCACTAAATCCTTTCATCGACTTCCGAAACCATGACAAACCCTTACCACAGATCAACAAATCTGAGCTCCCCTATGATATGACAGTCCTGGTTCTATCGGGACTTCACGAATCGGGAGTTCATGACTCTCGACTTAGAGTCACAACCTGCTCCACTTCCCGAATTTTGAAACACAAAATTTGTGCGCGAGATCAACGATCCTCGTTGATCCGGATCCAACGACCACTATCCCTCTTGAGCTTCTAACACCTAACAACTCTTGGACTATCTCCCTTGCTGGTTAACTAGATCCAATGACCCACAATAGATCGATACTTCCCCTGGAAGTGTTTCCACCGTCCTTTCCATTTCAAAAACTCCTTTTACAAACACTTTGGCATCAACCCTTCTGAACCTACCCTCTTATGGGTGACCTTGACCTTTGTCTCCTTTTGAACACTTCAACAGTTCTATCCCTCCAGAGCTTTCACTTGCAACTCAAGAATCTCCCAAAAGTTTCCTGCACACACTCCTTGCGACATTTGAAAATAACCTTTAGTTGTTTGGCCCTCAGACTCTGTGCACTTCTTGCAACAACACTCCTTCAATCCTCCTCCTTGGTGGATAAAATTCAATGCCTTAACCAACCTTCTCACACCTTTCACAGCTCCGGGAAAATCTTGCATTTCTACTGATATGAGTACAACGATATTCCTCCTGAGCTTTCTGAGATAAAACTCAGAACTTCGTCAATGCACACCTTGCGGACATTCACTGCACTTCTTACAGAAATTCTCAGAAAGAGGAACAATTGAAACTCATTCTTCCCTTCTCTCAGACTTCATACCTTTAACATGAAATCATACACACAACACAACATTGAAACAAATGCATAAATAGAGAATATAAGCAACTGTATACATACCATTCAACAAATGCAAACAGTAAGCATAATAACACCATGAACGTGAGTCAAAGATTTATTATCTTAACTCAAGTATTCCTGTACATGAGTTCTTCTTTTTGTTCTTAATCTCTATAGCTCTACAAATTACTCCACTCTTATAATGATACAAGCGAGGGAGTCTTTCTATCCATTTTTCCCTCCTACACTACAAGCTATCTAATTTGAAATAAAAGATACAACAACTTTTCATAAATTACAATAAATGCCTCTTTATCCAGCATATGTGAGCAATGCTCAAGATCTATTTACAATCTCCAAAAAATAAATGTAAATACGTCTCCAACTATTACATTAATGTCTCTTCATTTAAATTTAAAACATTTTCAAAATGTGTGTCGGTGCATATCCAGTTGTCCTTGCCTTTGCGCTCACTTTGCTCGTTGCTTACGATGCTCCTGCATCATACTCCTCTGGCTTGAAAATTCATGAACTCCTGTTCATGAGATCCTCTAGATTTTGTCCATGTCTTTGAATATTTTCTTCACTTTCCCAACTAGCATCCTCAATTGGGTGTCCCTTCCATTTGACCAAATATTCAAAATATGTCTTTCTTCGGATCTTCTTGTTAATTCTCTGGTCAATTATCTTCTCCATCTGCGACTTTTCAACTACAGACATTTGTTTAACCCATTGGACTTCCTTCTGATCCTCCGATCTCCCTATTTCTGTTTCATCAGCTCTGTAAGGGTACAAATCTGCTATGTTGAATATGGGTGATATTCCTACCCCATCTGGTAATTCAATCTCATAAGCATTTGCTTCAAACTTTATTATGATCTTACACGGCCCAATTTTCTTCATCTTCAACTTATTGTACGTTCCTCTTGGGAACCTTTCTTTTCTAATATGTGCTAAAAACAAATCACCTACTTCAAACTGAAGTTCTCTTCTGTGTTGATCTACTCTGTGCTTATATTCCTGGTTGGAATTTTGCAATCGCTCCTTAATCTTGTTGTGGAGTTCTTTTATCCCCACTGCAAAATCCTTTGCACTAGCACTTCTGAATTATCTCTTCTCTAAGTCCCTCAACTTAAATAATCCTCTTTCCTATATTCCATACATTATCTGGAATGGGCTCTGTCCTGTACTCCTATTTGGTGAATCATTATATGCAAATTCTTCTTGTGGCAGAATATGATCCCACTGATTGTGATGTTCAGCCATCAAAATCCTTAAGAAATCTCCCAAGATTTAGTTTACTACCTCAGTCTACCCATTCGTCTGAGGATGATATTCTTAGCTAAAAGATAAATTACTCCCCATCTTTTTCCATAGGGTTCTCCAGAAATGACCAACACATTTGGTATCCTTGTCCGATACAATACTCTTAGATAAGTCGTGAATTCTAACAAATTCTTTGAAAAACAGATTTGCAATGTGAGTTGCATCACTGGTTTTATGACATGGAATGAAATGTGCCATTTTAGAAAATCTATCGACTACCACAAAGATTGAATCACACCCTCTTTGCGTCCGTGTAAGTCCTAACACGAAATCCATACTTACTGCATCCCATGGCCTCTCCGGTATTGGAAATAGTTGATACAAACATGTATTCTATCTTTTCCCCTTTGTGTGCTGATAAATTTTGCACTTGTTCACAAAATTCTTGACATTTGTTCTCATCCCTAGCCAATAATATGAGCCATTCAATTGCGCGAATGTCTTGTCATGGTCGAAATGTCCAGGCAATCCTCCACTATGCTTTTCCTTTAGAATATTCTCTCTCATATAACTCTTTGGTATACACATATGATTACCCCTAAACAATAGTCTATCCTAAATCATAAATTCAGTCCATTGGCCCCTGTCTCTGAGAACTGGATTCTCACATGCTTCATAAGCATCCTTAAAATCTGAATCATCCCTGTACATTTCCTTGAGGTTATCAAAACTAATGTCTTCACTCTGAACTCCTGTAGAATTAAACACCTCTTGCTCAAAGCATCAACAACTTTGTTAGCAGTTCCAGAAATGTGCTTTGTAACAAAAGTAAAATTCTGCATGTATTCAACCCATTTTGCATGCTTCTGGTTCAATTTTTTTTGTCAAGTTATGAATTGTAATGCATGGTTATCTCTATACAAGATGAACTCTTTTGGAACTAAGTATTGTCTCCATTTCTTCAACACCTATATGACTACATAGAACTCTTTATCATACGTGGAATATTTCATCTTGGTCTCGTTCAACTTCTCACTGAAGTATGCAATCAGTTTGTTGTCTTGACTTAAGACCACTCCAATCGCAAATCCACTTGCGTCACACCTTAACTGAAATGTTTTGATGAAATCTAGCAGAATTAGAATTGGTTGTTCAGTTATCTTATCTTTCAAAAATTTGAAACTTTTATCCGCTTCTTCTATCCAATGAAAATATTTGTGTATTTTCTTGACTGTGTCCATCATTGGTGCACATATTCCACTGAAATTCTTGATGAACTTTTTGTAAAAACTAGCCAATCCATGGAAGCTTCTAACTTCGAATATACTCTTTGGTGATGGCCAATCCCTGATTTCTTTTACCTTCTCCAGATCCATCTTCAATTCATTCGAAGAGATTACAAAACCCAAATAAATGAGTTCTGTCTTCATGAAAGATGACTTCTTCAAATTGATCAGCAACTTCTCTTGCTGTAATCTCCTCATCACTGCAGCTAAATGCTCTAGATGTTCCCCTTCAGTCTTCCCGATGAAATATTTAGTATATCATCAAGATATATGATTACAAACTTCTCGATGAAATCTTTCAAGACTTTGTTCATCAACCTCATGAAATTACTTGGCAAGTTCTTCAAACCAAACGGCATGACAAGCCATTCATGCAGTCCTTCATTTGTTTTGAATGTTGTCTTCCATTCATCACCTTCCCTCATTCTAATCTGATGATACCCGCTTTTCAAATCAATTTTTGAAAAAAAATTTGCTCCACTCAAGAAATCCATCAAGTCATCCATCCTAGGTAAAGGAAATCTATACCTGATGGTGATTTTTTTTATGGCTCTCGAGTCTGTACACATTCTCCAGCCACCATTTTTCTTTGGAATTAACACTTTAGGTACAACACATGGACTCAAGCTTTCTCTAACCAACCCTTTGTCCATTAAATCCTGGACCTGTCTTTTGAATTCTTCATTTTCCTGCAGCGTCAATCGATATGCTTCCTTGTTTGGTAAACTTGATCCAGGTATAATACCAATGTGATGACTTATGCTCCTAATGGGTGGAAATGAACAAGGTGATTCGTCCACCACTATATCAACAAATTCCTCGAGCAATTCCTGAATTTCCTCAGGTAGATCATTTATCTTGGTGCTGGTCAAGATGACTCTAGGTTTTATTACCACAACAAACTACATGTCTTCTTATTTCTTGACTTCCTCAAGAAGCTCCTTCTTGCTCATGAGAAGTATAGTATTGTTCACATCTGGTTTTGCCTCCTTGTCTTTAATTGGCAGTAACATATGCGTTCTACCATTTTTCTCTAAGGTATATGTGTTCTTTCTTCCATCATGAACAACATTTCTGTCATATTTCCATGGTCTCCCCAACAAAAGATGACAGACATCCATGGAAATAACATCACACAAAATTTCATCCTTATATCCCCTTATTTTAAATTCAACTAAACATTGTTTAGTGATAGTTACCTGATGTCCTTTTTGTAACCATGAGACTTTGTATGGGCTCGGATGTGCAACAGTCTCCAATTCCACCTTCTCCACCATCTCTGTGGATACTAGATTATCTGTGCTCCCACTGTCCACTATTACCTTGCATACCCTATCCTTGGTCTTACAAGCAATTCTAAACAAACTGTTTCTTTAGACTGATTTTTCTATCTCCTTCTTTGGCTTTAAGAGAATTTTCCACATCATTAAGGATATTCTGCCTTTTGCATCTTCTGCCTCAACATTTTTCTTCCGCACCTCTGAAATGTGAGCTTTACCTCCATCCATTTTTCTATCGGGACATTCAAAAGATTTGTGTCCGATTTTTCCACAGACAAAACATTTTATCTCACCTCCTCTACCTCTGGCTCACAGAAAAGAGTTTCTGTCGGCATACTGTCCCCCCTGTAAACTTCCTCCTCTTTCAGGGTGAGTATGAGGTTTCTTTTCTTCTTCCTTGGGATTTTGAGTTCTATCCTGGGCAATTTCTTTGCCTCTGCTCTGACTTCAACCTTAGCCTCTTTGACCTTGCTTTCGGGCTAATTTTTCTTTATCCTTCAGGGCCATTTGATAAGCATATTCTACATTCGTTATCATCATCATGCTCATCTCATCCTGAATGTCATATCTTAGGCCATTCATATATATAACAACCTTTTCATCATCACTTTCATGATGACCAACTCTGATGTTGATCCTGTAAAATTCCTCAGTGTATTCTTTCATTGTCATCCCTTTCTATCTCAAGTTCTTCATTCTTCGAAACAGATTGATTTGGTAGTCTCTAAGTATAAACTTGGCTTTCATTTTTTCAACCATCATATCCTAACTTTTAATTCTTTTCTTGCCTTTGCAACGCCTATCATCTTGCAGTTCATCCCACCATAGTGTTGCATGCCCTTTAAGTCTGGTGACGACATGTTTAACTTTCTTATCCTCCTCGACATCCTCATGGTCGAAGTATTTGTCCATAGATCTAAACCAATCTAGCATCTCTTCAACATCTAAGTTTCCTTCATACATCAAAATGTCCATCTTTTCTCTGGCTCCGATTCTTGCAACATCTATGAATAGACGGTCTTCTGCAGCGTCTTCGACTGCAACTTCTTCCTTAGCTCCAACCTCATCTTCGATTTCAGCTTCGCTGACATCTCCAACATCGACTGTCCATCTCTGTGCTATCTCCATAGCATCTAATCAAGCACAAAGTTCTCACATTTCCCTTTCCACAGCTGGATCGAGTATTGGTCTCTCTCTCCTTCTTGGCAACATTGTTTCAAATCTGTCCCTCACATAATTTAAATCACGACTTTCCTTCTATCTCCTTTTCACCTACATAATTTTTTTTATTGTTGGCTTTGATGTTACACATTATTTTCATCACCCTCATGATCATTAATGATGTAAACCTATATGTTGCCTTCAGAGCGGTCAATGGACTGAATTCCTGAAGAAAGAAGGGAGAAGAACTTTTCCTGAGAGAAGAAGTTGTGTTTTCCTCTGTAAAAACCCTATTTTGGAGGATTTTCATGGGCCGCACCATAGCTAGGGTGTGGAAATGCCTAATTTCTGTAGGCTTCACTATAGCTAGGGCATGAAATTTCCACAGGATGCACTATAGCTAGGTTGCGAAGACCTTCGTATGTGGGAAAAATGAGCATTTTCTCGATGCTTCTAGAAGGAGAAGCTTCTATGGTGAAGTGGCCTCCGAATGGTTTGGATCTTACTCACTTTCATGATTTAGTGGGATCATCCTAACCTCCTCACCTTATCCTATTCAACTTATAAAAGGAGAGGAGCTCTCATGGAGAAAGTTAGCTTGATTGGGTTGGAAATTCTTCGATGTTGTTATCTTGGTTAGATTGGCTTTGAGCTTTGCTTTGTCAAGATAGATTGTGAGTAGCTATTAGATCCATGGTCTCATAATCCTTGGAGAAAGAAGTGTGTGGGAAGCAAGGAATTGCTGGAAGAAACCTTATGACATCAAGGAATCCAGTTGTAATCTCTCTTCCTATTATTTAATATAATATAGTGGCATGCTTCTTTCCAATAGAATTATCTTTATTTTATTACATAATTCCTTTATCATATGCATAGGTTGTCATTGAATGTACTTCTACTGCTTTCACTTTGGTTTATTTGTGTTTCACTGCAGGATCAATATCACAAGAGCACCAGAGAGAAACAAGAACAACAAAGACATAAGGAAGCGATATTTAAAGGTATGTATCTCGTCCTTTGTTAGGTAGTAAATTCGATGATTAGAGCCTAAGGAAAGTGTCATGTCCTGTCATGTTTTGTTCTAGATCTAGGTGTATCTAGGGGGATTAGTCTATGTCCACATTCACCGATTTACCCGATAACAAAATTGGCGACTCCACTGGGGAACACAATGTTTTCCTATTTTTCCTTGTTTTCTTTCTTTGATTACTTGGTTTCTTCTTTTTGAGTCACTAGAAAATCCATCTTGACTCTCTGACTATTAAACTTCACTGGAAAACCTTATCAATTTTTATTTTTTTCCATTTTTGTTTGATTTCTGCACCCTGCTTTGAGGGACAATGYGATGAMTTAGGATTTYCGTGCCCTACCTATTTTTACYAGTGTGGAAACTTCRCGCCCTACCCATATCTGGCCCACGAAAATTAGTGATTTCCACACYGTGCTAGTCTTCTAGCMTRTGGAAATTGTGAAATTCTTGATTTTTGATGGTTTTCCTTACCCAGACCTTGGATTTGGTTTTGGGGTGAATTTTTGGGTTTGATTATGATTTGTTTACAATCTACTTGATATTTTTTGAGCTTCTTTTAKCCATCTTTGCTTTGTTTTCTTTTGAAAGATTTGATCTCTTCCTTTGAGTGTCTTTCAGTTACAAAGCCTTRTTTTTCTTTAGAATTGTTTAGTGAAAAGAACACTTCTTTTTTTGAATAACTYGTGGTAAAAGAGAAACTTTGTTTGGGTTKTTTTTTGTTTTGAAGTGATTTTCTATTGCTTTTAGMTATCTTTGAAAAACAAATCTTATTTCTTTCTTTTCCTTAGATTGGGGGAATATTTTCATTTGAAGTAGTGAAATTGCATGATTTTTGGTCTTAAATTCTTAAAAATTCCCCCCCTCATGGCCAGGGGGGSCTGTGAATCGTGTATTGGTGTACARTCAATTTGTCTCATTTMTTGAAAATCTTGATATTGGTGAGTTTAGTAAATTTTGGGACATTGTGCATCTGGGAATGATAAATGTTTTCTCCTTCTTGTAGCATAACTTTCATCGCAATGAAAAGATTGCATATTCATCTCTTTGCATAACTTTCGAGTCAGTCAAAACACCATATTGTTCACACCATTTTACTCTTGAGTAACAACAACCATAAAATAAAGAGCTTATAAAATTGATTAGACATTTTTATATTTTCTGGTAGCAAACCTACATTAGATTAGTTGTAGGGATTTGGAATAGGTGTGAAAGATAAATTTCCAAAGCTGCAAACAAACATAGAATCTTGAGTTAGGGAGTGGTAAAATCCACTTATTACATTTTGTCCTAGGAATCCCTTCTAACACAAGGGTCAATCACGAGGTCACATTGAGACTAGTGGAGTTACTCACCCTACTTTGTTGGTCTCGGTGTAGAGATTGCGCGTATTATGGGGTTCGCTTGAGAGGTATACCCACAATGATGAGTGGAAGCCTTTCAAGTTGATTTCAGGCTAGATACCCTGCCCTTGCATGTGGATCAGACTATCGACTATTTCCCCAGGCATCACTGTAGTGATTGGTAACCTTAGTGGCCTATCTCTTTAGGGTCTTTACACAAGGTGACTGTGGAAGGGAAAGTCTTCACGGTACCTGGAACTGACGTTGGCCAAACTCACTCGGGCTCCTTGGAGGGTATACCCACATTTATGTGTGGGAGCTTTCACCAGGGTGTAAGTCCGTTAAGCAGGTCGTCAACGTAACTTTTCCACCCGCTCTATCTCAACCCCTTCTTACTTTGTTCCCACGACATTGGATTTCATCACCAACTAGTGAGCTCATTGTGAGAAGGTTTTGTTTGCTTGCTTGCTTACTAGATTTTTAGTGTGTGCTGTTTATTTTCCCTAGCAGACTCTAGGTTGGATTTGTTTTATATGGCATTAGTACCTGAAATGACCAATGAAGGAACCCCTGCTCCAGGGGAACCTTTTGTTTTTCCTTCTTATGGAAACATTGGTCCTCCTCACATCGCTACTTTGAACCTTCCAGGTCTCACAATTGGATTACCAGTATGGTTTTTTTCCACTCAGGTAATCCCAAATGTAGCTTGTGCTTCAGTTATAAGAACTTCCCCCCAAGAACATAAACCTCATGTTGATCCTTTGCCTTCTTCACCAGTAAGATCTTCTTCACCTTCTCCATTTCCAAGGTCTTCTTCCATTTCATCTTCTTCGTTGAGTGAAAGCTATAAAGTTAGTAACTCAGTGGATAAGAAGAAGAAGAAAAGGAAGAATAAGAAGAAGAAAAATAAACAAGGGTCCAAACTTCCAACCACTACTAGACACATTGGAAAGAAACCAGTTACTGTTAATCGTGTTGGAAGTGTTGATGATGTCAAGAACACCCAAACAATCCGTAAGCCCAAGTACCCTTGCAGGCTTTGCAAAGGTAGCTATCTTCTTAAGGATTTCCCTGATCTATCTAAGGCTATAGAAGCATGGTCTACACACCCTCGCCAACCCGTGTTTTCAGCCTTTGAACAACATGCTAATGACCCCTCGTCAACTAGTCAAGATACCATTGGGAAGAACATAAGTAGAGCCAAGTTCTCATGTATGTTATGCAAAGGGTGTCATCTAACTCATCTTTTCCCTCATATGGAATAAGCCTCGAAATTCCTGGAAGACATGAATGTTTCTCAGCCTCAACTTCCAGATTATTATCACAAGCTTACTCTCGACCCACCTGTAGTTGATGGAATGATCAATCCGGCCCCTTCATCGGTCAATATGATTGATCATGTAGTCAACCTAGTCACTTGTTTAGTCAAACCAGTTGACCAAGTGATCGATCCGATCCCATCCTCGATCGATCCCGCTCTCCTGTTAAAGAGTGAAACCCAAGTGGTTGATCCCATCCCATCCTTGGTCAATCCCACTGCCCCACCAGAGAGTGAAACCTAAGCGGTCGATCCATCTCCACCCGTCAACCCCTTTCTCCCCTTGGATAATGAAACCCAAGTGGTCAATCCGATCTTGCCATCGATCGATCCAACTATTTCACTAGAGAGTAAACCTGATACTACCCACATTTTTCTCATTGATATGGACTCTATCGTGCCAGGGGGTATTCCTCCTTATTTTGTGGAACCCCCTCCAAGTAATGAGGCCATCCGTTTTGATTGGGGTGTGCTAACTGGACCTCATCTTCCCTCTCACATTCCTTTCCATATTACAGTGCAAGTTTGTGGTCGGGATGTTCCTCAGATGTTGATAGATGAAGGTGCGTTCGTTAGTATTTTTTCCGCTTTTGCTTGGCAAGCTTTGGGTTGTCCTCAGCTTGCCCCGGTTACATAGAATCTGTTAGATTTTAATAGAAGAACCAGTCAACCTTTAGGGACCCTTCCTCAGTTTCCTGTAACTTTGGGAGGGAAAACGATCTGTATTGATGTCATGGTAGTCCAAGATTCCTTGGATTTCGCTTTACTCCTTGGGAAATATTATGTATATGCCATGAAAGCTATTGTGTCCACTCTCTTCCATGTGATATCTTTCCTGCACGATGGAAGAATGGTGACTATTGATCAACTTTCCTTCATCGGTCCTGATTGGATTACCTCCCTTAGTGGTTCTTATATGCATACGGTATCACCCCCACCACATGTTAATTATGTGGCGTTGTCTCCCATGACTTCAACTTCTGATGGCTTGGATCTGGTAGTTGACATGGTGACCTCTTCAATTGGGTTATTGGAGCTTGATATCCTTATCCCTGTCATGATCCTTGACATGTGTTCCTTCCAGAGTGTGTTTCTTCTGTCAAATGAAGATCTCTTGGAATCCATGACCGAGTTTTGTCCCTTGACAGGGTGTCCTTCCAGAGCATTGTCCTATTGGAAGTCGTGATCAAGAAGAGTCGAGCATGATTTTCTAATTTCAAGCTCATTAAAAAATGAAACTAGCTTTGAGCATAGGTTTTCTGATTTCAAGCTCATTAAAAGATGAAACCAGTTTTGAGCATGGTTCTCTGATTTCAAGCTCGTTAAAAAATGAAACCAGCTGTGAGGATAGTTTTTTGTCTATGTGGCAACCTCGTTAAAAAATGAAACCAATTATGAGGACAATTTTTTCATCTTTGTGGCAACCTCGTTAAAAAATGAAATAGAGGTCTGGGGATTGAACCTGGATTCACGAGCATAGTTCTTCTCCTGTGTCAAGCTCGTTAAAAAATGAAACAACTTCCCCCTGTTTGTTTGAGTCAAGTCCTTCCTATAGTATTTGAAGCTTCATTTCATTCTCCTTTGTAGTTGGACGAGATGAAGCTTGGGGGGAAATGCTTCCAGCCTCTGGACTTCATGCTGAAGTTGAGCCACTAGCTTCTTAAGCCGGGGGCTAAGTACCAACCATCCCTGTGTTATGCGTTGGGAATTCCAAGCATATTTTTCTATGGTTCAAGCTTGTGTAAAAATGAAACCACCTACCTCAAGCATAGTTTCCTCTATTCAAGCTTGTGTAAAAATGAAACTAGGTCCAAGCATAGTTTTGTTTTGTTTTAAAGCTTGCGTAAAAATGAAAACAATCTCAAGATTAGTCTTTGTTTTTTCTCATGCTCGTAAATACATGAGAATAAGTTACCGAGCTTAGTTTTTGTTCTTTCTCATGCTCATAAATACGTGAGAAGTAACCGAGTAAACTTTTATCACGTTTTCAGACTCATAAAGTTTATACGAAAAAGGAACCCTCGAGTTCCCTTTAAGCTCTTTTCAGACTCTCTAAACATGAAAAGATTGTCGAGCGACCTTGTTATTTTCACACTCATGAAAGTATTTGAAGAAAACGTTTGTTGAGTGATAGTTTATCTCTTTTTCAGTCTCATCAAACTAACTTATGAAAAAGGAACTGAGAGAGTTGTCTTTAAGTGTTTTTCAAACTCTCTAAACATGAAAAACCCCTAAGTTTTATTTCTTTGGACTCGTTAAACAAACATTGAAAGGCCCATATGGGACCGAACCACTCCTTCTTAGGTTTCTTTAAACATACTCTGAGGGAATCGTCCGAAGGATGAGCTTACATAAAAAATAATATGTTATCCTCCTCAAGCTTGTGTAAAAATACAGAGGTACTCGCCATAAATGGTGGGGGAAAAGTTGGGAAAGAAATGTGTATAAACCTGTATTCCATGGAAGAGTCGCCTTTGAACATGACACCCTTTCACTTGCTTTGTGTCTAGGTTGGAAAATATGCTTGCCTCTTGATCATACTCCTTTACAATATTACCCTTTGGTCTGTGATCCCTGTTTTTGAGTCAGTGTTTCCGAGACAGTTGTCATGTCATCAATACATTTGAAGATAAGTTCAACCCGAAAAGCCTTCTATTGCATCATCCATTTCTATAGTCTTTAAGCCTTCTATTGCGTCGACCATCCCTAATTCAGTCCTGAATCACTTGTTACTCTGATCTACATCAAATCTTGTTACTTGTTTCATGTCATTGAATGGAGATACATTAAGGCCCTCTTGTGACGAGTCTTTTCCTGTTGACTTCAACTGATTATCTAGGAATCAGAATTAGAAACCAATTGATACCTTGGAACCTACATGCCTCAATGACATGTTTCCTTGCTTTCAACAATGGGTTTTCATTATTGACCCTTTATGGAGAGATTCTGTTGAGTGTTCGACTTCCGCTCATTAATTCGCATTGGTTGGATTGTACTAGAGTACCTTGGGAGTCATTGATATTAATGGTGATTTCCCTCACACTTGTTGACGATATTCATTAATGGCCGGTAATCAAGTGGTTTTTACCATGTTCGACTTCAACAAATGTATTCACATGGTTAGATTCATACTATAGAGTGGTGGAGATGAAGACCCTGAATCTTTTCTAACAGATTCAAGTTGCGTTGGGGTATATTCAGTTTGTACTATTGCATAGATCCACATTGTATGTCTCGTGGCTATGTTCAAATTTGAGTCTTTAACACATAGATCCATAGTGTATTTTTGGTGGTTATGTTCAGATTTGAGTCATAATGGCATGGATCCACAGTGTATGTTTGGTGGCCATGGCCTGTATTACTTGACATGGATCTTCGCATGTCAACGTTTATACTTTGAGTCATTTGTATTCTGAGTATGGGAATGCCTACCTCAGTGATGATATATTATTGTACTGTATTTTCTTTTTTGTTGGCAGGTTTCCAATCGACCTGTTCCTTGTTCCCTACACACACTTGACAAAGTATTTCAGCTATCACTCTGTTCTAACTTCATACCTTGGGGGGCTCTCTGTTACACATTATTTTCTTCACCCTCATGATCGTTAATGATGTAAACTTATCCGTTTCCTTCAGAGGGGTTGGTGGCCTGAATTCATGAAGAAAGAAGGGAGAAGAACTTTTCTTGAGAGAAGAAGTTGTGTTTTCCTCTGTAAAAACCCTATTTTGGAGGATTTCCACAAGCTGCACCATAGCTAGGGTGCAAAAATGCCTGATTTCCATAGACTGCACTATAGTTAGGGTGAAAAATTTCCACAGGCTGCACTATAGCTAGGTCATGACGGCCTTCGTACGTGGGAAAAATGAGCATTTTCTCGATGCTTCTAGAAGGAGAAGATTCTATGGTGAGGTGGCCTCTGAATGGTTTGGATCTTACTCACTTTCATGATTTAGTGGGATCATCCTAACCTCCTCACCTTATCCTCTTCAACTTATAAAAGGAGAGGAGCTCTCATGGGGAAAGTTAGCTTGATTGGGTTGGAAATTCTTTGAGCTCGTTATCTTGGTTACATTGGCCTTGAGATTTTCTTTGTCAAGATAGATTGTGAGTAGCTATCAGAAACATGGTCTCAGAATGCTTGGAGAAAGAAGTGTGTGGGAAGCAAGGAACTGTTGGAAGGAACCTTATGACAACAAGGCATCTGATTGTAATCTCTCTTCCTATTATTTAATATAATACAGTGGCATGCTTCTTTCCCATAGAATTATCTTTATTTTATTGCATAATTCCTTGATCATATGCATAGGTTGTCATTGCATATACTTCTACTGCTTTCACTTTGGTTGGTTTGTGTATCACTGCAAGATCAATATCACAAGAGCACCAGAGTGAAACAGGAACAACAAAGACATAAGGAAGCGACATTTAAAGGTATGTCTCTTGTCCTTTGTTTGGTAGTAAATTCGATGACTAGAATGTAGGGAAAGCACCATGTCCTGTTGTGTTTTGTTCTAGATCTAGGTGTATCTAGGGGGATTAGTCTATGTCCACATTCACCAATTTACCCGATAACATCTGATACCACTCTGACACAACACCCCCTATATTAACAGTCTTATTGCACGACCTCCCGGTCTCAGGATCATTCCTTATCTTCCCCTTGAGTCGAATTGACTCTTTGATTTCTTGTGGAAATATCTAACACACATTGGTGTGCATCCATAGGTCCTTATGAGTTATGCCTGTGCAAACAAGAACTAAGCTCCAAGTCTCTCCCTCGTGATTGCTGATAAGACCACAACCTTCACCCAAAAGAGTACTTCGGGTTTCGCGACTTCGCGATCCCAGATGCGAGTCCTCCTATCTCTTCAAACCTTGAAACTCTGGGAAGGATAATGGGTTTCTAACTCCTCCCTTTGACTTTTCCTGATGTGACCTCCAACTATGAACTAGGGCCCAAACACTTCGGTACCTCGAGATTTCTCTTATCGACATTTTGCGATGCAGTAACTCCTTTCACCAACTTTTGAAACCGTGACAACCCCTTACCACAGATCAATGACTATGTGCTCCCCTGTGATTTGACAGTCCTGGTTTTATTGGGACTTTGCGAATCAGGAGTTCATGACTCTCGACTCCGAGTCACAACCTCCTCCACTTCCCAAATTCTGAAACACGAAATTTGTGTGTGAGATCAATGATCCTCGTTGATCCAGATCCAATGACCACTATCCCTCTTGAGCTTCTAACACCTAACAAATCTCGACCTATCTCCCTTGTTGGTTAACTAGATCCAATGTCCCACAATAGATCGACACTTCCCCTGGAAGCATTTCCACTGTCCTTTTTGTTTCAAAACATCCTTCACCAAACACTCTGGCATCAACCCTTCTGAACCTTCCCTCTTATGGGTGACCTCAAACTTTGTCTCCCTTTGAACACTTCAATAGTTCTATCCCTCTCGAGATTTCACTTGCAACTCAAGAATCTCCCAAAAGTTTCTTGCACGCACTCCTTGCGACATTTGCAAATAGCCTCTAGTTCTTTGGCCCTCCGACTCTGTGCACTTCTTGCAACATCAGTCCTTCAATCCTCCTCCTTGGTGGATAAAATTCAATGCCTTAACCAACTTGCTCACACCTTTCACAACTCTGGGCAAATCTTTCACTTCTATTGATATGAGTACAATGATATTCCTCCTGAGATTTTTGAGATAAAAATTAGAACTTCGTCAACGCACACCTTGCGGACATTCACTGCACTCCTTGTAGGAATTCTTAGAAAGAGGAACAATTGAAACTCATTATTCCCTTCTCTTAGAATTCATACCTTTAACATGAAATCATACACACAACACGACATTGAAATAAATGCACAAACAAAGAATATAAGCAACTATATACATACCATTCAATAGATGCAAACAATAAGCATAATAACACCATGAACACGAGTCAAAGATTTATTATCTTAACTCATTTATTCCTGTACATGGGTTCTTCTCTGTGTTCTTACTCTCTACATCTCTACAACTTACTCCACTCTTACAATGATACAAGCGAGGGAGTCTTTCTATCCGTTTTTCCCTCATACACTACAAGCTATCTAATCTGAAATAAAAGCTACAACAACTTTTCATAAATTACAATAAATGCCTCTTTATCCAGTAGATGTGAGAAATGCTCAAGATATGTTTACAATATCCAAACCATAAATGTAAATATGTCTCCTACTATTACATTAATGTCTCTTCATTTGAATTTAAAACATTTTCAAAATGTGCACTGGTGCATATCTAGCTGCCTTTGCCTTTGCGCTCACTTTGCTGGCTTCTTACGATGCTCCTGCATGAAAATTGTAGACATATAAACTATAGAAGAAACACATATCCAAGAAGATGAAATATGGGAAAATGATTTACACAAAAAAGAGAAAACAAACTGAAACATAACTTCATTGTCAGCTGAGGTGTTTTACATAAAAAAGATCCATCAAGAGTAGGTGTGTTTTCTTTATGTTTGAAAGTAGGGTTATATAAGTGGTCAGTATGTTTTCTTCAGCATGATGCATCATAGAATGACTCCACAATACCAAAGGATAAGGCACTGAAACTACAAGAGTTCTTAGAGCCTCATAGGGAGGACTCTATCCCCCATGGAGCCTATGTTAGCACAAGATTGGTTAAGGTGCCAATTGTCAAGAAAAAGCATTGAAAACACTATAACAAAGTTCAAGCATCAAAATCACTCATGGATTTGTGCTACCCAATCACACGCAGACACACAGGCATGCGCTACCTAAATTCTGGCAGAAAACGAATTGTGCAGAGTTATTTTACCAGTTTTGAGTCACTAACGTAAAACTTGGATTGTGAATAATTGAGAAGGTATTTTTGAAAAATGGAGGAGGTTTTTGTTCATAAAATTCAAAGTAACAAAAACCTCTCTCAGGTTTTCAAAATGTGTTATGGGTTGAGATATATTAGACATATAAGTGTCACTACCGAATCTGTATAGCGACGCTACCTAATTTCCTGTAGCGGTCATGGTTTTGATATTTTCCTTGTTGGGAGGTTGCCACCTATCAAGGAGGATTCAAATGAATTCTCAATTATCATTTAGATGTGAAGGGACACCTTCACCTAATATTTAGCTCCAACAAAGGCCTCATGTAATGACGTGGAGACATTTTATTAATGACTTCCAACAAATTCCTAAAGATTAGCAGTTTGTTGGATTTTTGTCTCTTTGATTGTTTCCACCTATATCCAAGGTTTTAGAATCCAATGGAGGAGAAGGGATTTGACCTCCTAAGGTTATGAGGATTATATTTTCTATTTAAGGAAGAAAGATCTCTTGGAGAGAGGATTTTCATGAGCCAAGGGAGAGAACTAAGAGGTCTGGGTAAAATTTCAAGATCTCTGAGGGAGCTAGAAAGGCATGAAAATTATTTGATTTCAAGTTGCAGACCTGTGCTGCTTTTTTATGTAAAATACTTCAGCTGACAATGAAGTTATGTGTTAGTTTTTTTTCTCTTTTTTGTGTAGATCATTTTCCTATCTTTCATCTTTTTGGATATGTGTAGCTGCTATAGGTTATATGTCTACAATTTCTGTGCTGAGAGGGTTATTGTATAGGATATGCTCTAGCCCCTGCTAGAGGCTTATTTGAGTTTTAATTCATCTTTAGAAAGGTTTTATGAAAACTGCATTTTTTCCTCTTGCTGTCATATGTATTGAAGATCAGGATGTTCTTTGATCATTTTCAGTTTTTTTTTTCTTATTTCTTCATTCCATCTTTTTATAAGCATTATAACCGATCCCAACTTTGTTGACATGATTTTTTTCACATAGAATGTTAGTTCAGTATTATAGTTTCTTTTCATGGAATCCATGCCCAATGGTTTCGTTGCTTTCTTGATTAATTTAACCACTCTCATAATTTCCTGAAACCCATCTTATCCAAATTAAACCCTTATCATTTCAAGATGTGTTGGGCTTGTACTTGAAGCAGTCCAAGTGCAACTTCCAACTCTAACACTTTCCACTTTACAAAATATTCAAAATAGGCCTTCCTGTGGGTTTTCTTACCAACTCTCTGATCAATGATCTTTTCCATCTGCGGATTTTCAGCTATAGGCATCGGTTTGACCCACTGGATTTGTTTTCAATTCTCTTCTCCTCTCTCTTCATCTTATCTGTAAGGATACAGATCCTCTATGTTGAATATGGGTGATATGTCCACATCATCTGGAAATTCTATTTTGTAAGCATTGGCCTCAAATTGCTGCAAGATTTTACATGGTCCTATATTTTTCATCTTCATATTATTATACGTTCCTCTTGGGAACCTTTATTTTCTAAGATGTGCTAAGACCAAATCTCCCACTTCGAATTGAATCTCTCTCCTATGATGATCTTCTCTGTGCTTGTATTCCTAGTTGTAACTCTGCAACCACTCTTTAATCTTGTTGTGAAGCTCCTGCATCTTGGTTGCAAAATATTCTTCTCCAACACTCCTGAACTCATTCTGATCCAAGTCTCTCAACTCAGATACTCCTCTTGGCTATATTCCATACATTATCTGCAATGGTTTCTGTCATGTGCTCTGGTTAGGTGAGTTGTTATATTAAAATTCTTCTTGCGCCAGTAGTTTATCCCACTAAGTATGGTGTTCAGTTACCAAACTTCTCAATAAGTCCCCCACACTTTGATTTATTACCTCAGTTTTTCCATCCATTTGAGGGTGATACGATGAGCTAAAATATAGATTCATCCCCATATTTTTCCATAGTGTCCTCTAGAAATTACCAACAAATTTGGTACCTCTGTCCGAAACAATACTCTTAGGTAAACCATAAATTCGAACAACTTCTTTGAAAAACAAATTTGCAATGTGTGTTTCATCACTGGTTTTCTGACATGGAATGAAATGTGCCATTTTTGAGAATCTGTCGACTACCACGAATATGGAATCACAACCTCTGTGTGTCCTTGGTAGTCCCAACACAAAATCCATTTTTACCGTGTCCTACGACCTCTCTGGTATTGGAAATGGTTGATACAACCTTGTATTTTGTCTTTTCCCCTTTGCATGTTGGTAGATTCTACATGTGTTGACAAATTTCTTGACATCCGTCCTCATTCCTGGCCAATAGTACAAAATGTTCAATTGTGCAAATTTTTTATCATGGCCAAAGTGTCCAGCCAATCCCCCACTATGTTTTTCCTTCAAAAGGTTTTCTTTCATAGAATTCTTTGGGATACACAACTCATTTCCTTTAAATAACAGTCCATCCTGAATTAAATATTCAATCCATTGGCTTCTATTTCTCAGAACAAGATTCTCACATGCTTCATAAGCGTCCTTGAAATCTGAATCATCTTTGTACATTTCCTTAAGGCTATCAAAACCTAAGGTCTTCACACGAAACTCCTTCAAAATCAAACATTTCCTGCTCAATGCATCAACAACCTTGTTAGAATTTCCAGAAATGTGATTTATAACAAAAGTAAAGTTCTGCATAAATTCAACCCATTTTTTATGTTTCTGGTTAAATTTTTCTTGTCTTGTTATAAACTGTAAGGCTTGGTTGTCGCTATACAAAATGAACTCTTTTGGAACCAAGTAGTGCCTCCATTTCTTCAATGCCTATATGACTGCATAAAAATCCTTATCATACGTGGAATAATTTATTTTGGCATCGTTCAATTTCTCACTGAAGTATGCAACTGGTATATTGTCTTGACTTAAGACTGCTCCAATCGCAAATCCACTTGCGTCACATCTTACTTGGAATGTTTTACTAAAATCTGGGAAAACCAGGACTGGCTGTCCAATTATCTTCTCCTTTAACAACTTGAAAATTTTCTCCACTTCCTCTGTCCAATGAAAATATTTATGTCTCTTCTTGACTCTGGCCATCATTGGTGCACAAATCCCACTTAAATTTATGATGAATTTCCTGTGAAAACTGGCTAGTCCATGGAAGCTTTTGACTTCAAAGATATTCCTTGGCGATGGCCACTCTTTGATTTATTTTACCTTTTCAAGATCCATATTCAACTCATTCGAAGAGATAACGAAACCTAAATAAATGAGTTATGTCTTCATGAAAGACGACTTCTTCATATTTATCAACAACTTCTCTTACTACAACCTCCTCATTACTGAAGCTAAATGTCTCAAATGTTATTCCTCAGTCTTACTGAAGAGCAGTATATCATCAAGATACACAATTACAAACTTCCCAATGAATTCTTTCAGGACTTCGTACTTGGCGCATTCATCAAGCCAAACAACATGACAATCCATTCATACAGTCCTTCATTCATCTTGAATAATGTCTTCCATTCATCACCTTCCCTCATTATAATATGATGATATCCTCTTTTTAAATCAATTTTTGAAAAAATATTTGCTCCACTCAAGCAATCCATCAAGTCATCCATCCTGGGTAAAGGAAATCTATACCTGATGATGATTTTGTTTATAGCCCTCAAGTATGTACACATCCTCCATCCACCATCTTTCTTCGGACTTAACACTGTTGGCACAGTGCATGGACTCAAGATTTCTCTAATCAACCCTTTGTCCATCAAATCCTGGACTTGCTTCTTAACCTCTTCATTCTCCCGTGGCATCAATATTTACACTAGAATGTTTGGTAAACTCGCTCTTGGTATAAGGTCAATGTGATGGCTTATACTTTTGATGGGCGACAATGAACAAGGTAAATTGTGCACCACTATATCAACAAAATTCTCCAACAGTTTCTAAATTTCCTCAGGTAGATTATCTATTGAGGTACTGGTTAAGATGACTCTAGGTTTTCTCACCACAACAAACTGCATTTCTTTATCTTTCTTGGCTTCATCAAGAAGTTCCTTCCCACTCATGAAAATTATAGTATTTCTTGTTTCTTCTTTCACCTTCTTGTATTCAATTGGCAACAACATATGCGTCCTACCATTCTTCTCCAAGGTGTATGTTTTTTTTATTCTGTCATGAATAACATTTCTGTCATATTGCCATGGCCTCCCCAACAAAAGATGACATACATCCATGGGAATATCATCACATAAGATATTATCTCTGTATCCCCCTATCTTAAATTCGACTAAACATTGATTAGTGGAAGTTACCTGATGTCCTTTTTGCAACCATGAAACCTTGTATGGTCTCAGATGTGAAACTATCTCCAATTCCATATTTTCCACCATCTCTGTGGACACTAAATTATTCGTGCTTCCGCTATCAACTATCACCTTGCATACCCTATGCTTGGTATTGCAAGTAGTCCTAAATAAGCTGTTCCTTTGGACTGGATTCTCCATCTCTTTCTCTGGCTTCAAGAGAATTTTCCTCGTCATTAAGGATCTTCCACCTTCTACATATTTTACTTCAACATTTCTCCTTTGCGCTTTTGAAAGGTGAGCTTCTCCTGCTCCATCTCTTTTTCTATCGGGATATTCCTAAGATTTGTGTCCGATCTTTCCAAATACAAAACACTTTATTTCACCTCCTATGCCTCTTCCTCTTCCTCTTTCTCGAGGAAAAGTGTTCCTATTGGCGTACTGTCCTCGCTGTGAGCTTCCTCCCCTTTTCAGGTGGTTATGTGGTTTATTTTCTTCATCCTTGAGCTTCTGTACTTTGTCCTAGGCAAGTGATTTCCCTCTACTCTGACTTCTACCTCTACCCCTTTGACCTTGCTTTTGGGCCAATTTCACTTATGCCTTTGAAGCAATATGATAAACATCTTCTACATTCCTGATTGTCACCATGCTCATCTCATCCCGAATCTCATATCTCAAGCCATTCATGTATCTGGTGACTTTTTCACCATCACTCTCATGATGACCAACTCTAATATTTAACCTGTAAAATTCCTCTGTATATTCCTTCACTATCATCCCTTTCTGTCTTAAATTCTACATTCTTCGAAATAGATTTATATGGTAATCTCTGAGTATGAATTTGGATTTCATCTTGGCGACCATCCTTCCCCATGTTTTGATTCTTTGTTTACCTTTGCAACGCCTGTCAGCCTGCAGTTCATCCCACCACAATGTTGCATGCCCTTTCAGTATAGTGTCAGCATGCTTTACTTTCTTATCTTCTTCGATATCCTCATAGTCGAAGTATTTATCTAGAGCTCTAAACCAATCTAGTAGCTCCTCAATGTCTAAGTTTCCTTCATACATCGAAATGTCCATTTTTTTTCTAGCACCTATTCTTGCAACAAATTTGAATAGATGTCCCTCTGGAGAATATTCAACTACAACTTCTTCTTCGGATCCTCCTTCATTCTCACTTTTGGCCTCACTGATATCTCCAGTATTAGGTGTTCATCTCTGTGCTATCTCCATGGAATCCAATCGAGCACGAAGTTCCCTCATCTCCCTTTCCATGGCTAGATCAGGCACAAGTCTCTCTTGAGGTCTCCTCGACGACATTATTTCAATCTTTCCACACAGAATTCAATCACAACTGTTCTTTGTCTTCCATCTACAGAAAACAAAATATGTTAGCTCTGATACCACCTGACAAAGACCCCCACCTCAACAGGGTTTGCTGACCTCCCGGTCTTTGGATCTTTAAATTCTTGAGCGAAAATGGCTCCTTGGTCCCTACTGGAACCTTTGAAACTTATAAACCACAGGTCCTTTTCTATGCTTCTCCCATGCAAACATCCACTAGATGTGAGCCTTCACTCCATGTGACCACCGACGTGACCATAGACTTAACCGCAAAAGGCATGTCGGGTTTCACGATTTTGGGACTTTCATTGCGAGGCACCATGACTCCTCCAATCCCCGAAATGGGCTAACGGTCCCTAGCTCCTTCCTTATTCTTCTCCCATATGACCTTAGGTCAAACCCTGAGGTTGACCTCTAAGAACATTGGGATTTCTCGCATCGAGAACTCACGATGTGATTTTTCTCCCTTTTCCCGATATCTGAACTCATGACTTTATGGACAAAATCAACAGTCCTAAACCTCCCACAATCTGACATCCCAGATCGCATCGGGATTTCACAATTCGTGACCTCCGAGTAACAAGTTCCTCCACTCTCCCGACTCCCAAAATGCTAATATTTTGGAGCGCCCAATCAACGGCTCACACTTCTATGGATCTAACAACTGTTATCTCTCCTGATCTTGCTAGTTTTGAAAGAAACTCAACCTTATCCTTCCCACATATCTACTAGATCTGACAGTCCACGAAAAATTGATGCTTCTCCCTCCTAGAATTCCCATCATCAGTTCAAGATCTCAATGTTTCCTGGACAAACAATTGGTGTCAACCCTTCTAATCTTGATTCTTCCTGCAAACTCAAGGATTCTAAGGAATTCTTATGCTCACTCCTTGTGGTTCTCACGATAATCTCTGATTATCTGATATCTCCCATCTTTGTGCACTCATTGCAATAGAAGCTCTTCAACCGCTCCTTGGGTTGGAAAAGTCTAAGACTTCAACCTGGCCTGCGCACACCTTGCATGACCTATTCTCTACTTTCACTTCTGTTGGCATAAGAACAACTCTATCTCTCCTAAGAATTTCTGAGGTAAAACTCAGAATCTTGTCAATGCACTCCTTGCAGACTTTCACTGCACTCTTTGCGGGAATTCTCAGGACGAGGAGAAATTGAAACTTATACTCTCCCTCTCACAAACTTCACACATTCAAAATGAAATCATACACATAAAGCATTGAAACAAATGCATAATAGAGCATATAAGCCAACTGTAAACATACCATTCAATATATGMAAAYGGTAACCATAACAACACCATGAAATTGGATCAAAGCATTCTTATATTAATTCAAGTGCTTCTGTACATGGTTTCCTAKAGAAACAACTATCTTCTCAAATGAMTTCTACAATCTCTATTCTTCTCTACTCTCYTATGATCTCTTGCTTCTACAAATCAATTACAATGAGAATCATCATACAATACATAYGAGGGAGCTTTCTTGAGTTTTCCCTCCTACAACTCTAAGCTATCTTATCGAAATTAAAGACTACAACTACTTTACATTTATTACAATAAATGCCTCCAACCGATAGATAAGAGCAATTGCTCAAGATMTRCATTACAATACCCTAAACATTTAAGAGTAATTACATCCTTCCAACTATTACATTAATGTTTCTTCTTTTAAATTTCAAAATGYCTTCAAAATGTGCGCAAGTGCATATCCAACTATCCTCCACTTGCGATTGCTTGCGATGCTCATGAATCAATGCTCCTCATCCAAGTGGCATCGCATGTTCTTGATTACACCCCTTTGGAGACAAAAGGGCCAAGAATTCATGAGATGGGAGCTTGAACCAATCTTATATGCCACACTAACACCACTCTACCAAGTCTAGGCCCATTAATGGGCCATGGAAATAGTTGAATTCTATATTTACTAGGGTCACATGGGTATCATAGGATTTCTCCCACAACTCACACTTTTTAATGGAATACCAATGGCATAATTGAAGAAGTAGTCATTTGAAGGTTCAAATTTGCTTGCTAGGGTACCATACAACCATGAAGTAATTTGATGTGATACATTTATGTTGATTGTTGTGATCTAGTGATGCCTTCTATTACGATCACATAAATGTTACATGTGAGATAAATTGAGGTGATAATAGTTTCCCTCTAATGTGAGAGGTTAGGAGCACCTTGTATATCCAAAAGACACAATTGTTTCTTTCCTAAATCCTTGTGTGTAAAAAACTAGAAAGAGAGAGAGAGGGACCAAAGAAGAAGGACTGCCTCAAGAGAAGTGGTGAAGACCATCTGTAAGAAAAACACGTACTAGGTGACATATATGTACATAATTGTTTTTACAAACAAGGCATGGATTCCCATGCTCGTGAAAATGTCAAAGAAATTTACAAAAGGAGAAATGGATGCTTAAGTACATCATTGAACACCACTTTGTAAATTCACAAATACATCTTCAATTATAGTAAAAGAGTGTTGTCACATGATAATGTAGATAACAATGACACCCAAGGGAGTGAAGCACTAAAGAAAAAATAATGTCCACAAGGGTGTGGGACTACAATATGTAGGGATTCACTTGGAGGGTGGATCCTATCTTGAGTTATCTACAGACTGCTAGAGGAGTAGATATAAAATATATGGGTCTTTAACTTGATCTGGATCACTACAACCACCAATGGGTATGACTTTGTGTGGTGTGATAACGAGTTGATGTCTAGCATGTGATAAATAATCAAGGAAGAGAGTAGAGATGATTGTCTCTAGCTAACCCTAGGTCATCCATAAATGAGGTGAATGGGGACCAAGGTACAAAAACTACCTCTAAACCAACCCCCATATCAAATGAGCTAATGTTGATGGGAGCAGGTTCGCTAGAGTCAGGGATTTGGCGATCCCTAAAGACCAACCCAAAGTAAAGGATCAACAAGTAATAAATGTAATTGATTAACATTGTGACATGTGGATGAGTTGGATAATGAGTAGGAGAATTAAAACTTTCTTTGAATGAAGCATAAATGATGGTTGACTTGGGAAACAACCATGGACCAAACTGAAAAAAAAATCAAATAGGTGTCGAGTTATAAAGTCATGTATGAGGATTTACATAGAGCATGTATTGAGGACCTCAGAGGTGAGGGAAAAATTAGGATGTGATATATCTCATGGATTGAGATGATAGGGACAATGGATAATAGATGTAAATATCAAGAACCAAAAAAATGGAATCAATTGGGGAAAATGAGTGGTATGTAATCAACCAATATAATTTATGTAAATAAGGGAGAGTCCATATAGATTCTCTGATCAAAGGTGACAATAACTATTTTCATAAAAGAGATGTGTGTTGATGATGAAATAATGTAAGGAATGAAGTTTCCCCCATTGTTTTATGTTTTTGAATGTTTTT
>ML817059.1:134494-156907 GCA_009831015.1 Picea engelmannii | reverse complement strand
CTATACAAGATAGATTTAGATGTTGCTCAGTTCTCCTTTCTCCACAACAACTATGATAATCAATAACAACTATGAACAACCTCTACTTGAACAATATTACAAAGCTTTATACAAAGGGACTCTCTCGAGTTCTTCCCTCCAACTACTCTACGCTATCTTAATGAAATCGAATGCTATCAACTACTTAACACTTATTACAATAAATATCGAGTAAGACAGATAAGAGCATAAGCTCCAAATATATACCGCGATCTGATCCATTAAAGAAAAATACATATCCCCATCAACCTTACATGATGGCTTAGCCTTCAAATATTTAAAGACATTTATAACTCAAAAAGCTTTGTCAGATATTACATTAATACATTGATCGGTTTGAAATTCAAAATATTTCAAAATGTGTTCTAGTGCACCCAGTTGTCGTCCACACTTGTGTTTTGTTGGCGATGCTCCTGCATCATAAACTAAGGAAACCCATGAACATAGTGTATTCTCACTGATAAGAATTTGATGCAACTTGAAATGGGTGAGCCTAATTGTCAAGATGGGGTGAATCTAAAGGAATATTTAGAGGGGATCAAAAAAGAGAAAATACATCATAGATGGAGGGAATATGATATTTAAATGTCAATTTGAAGGAGTATACCTAAAGGTTTGACAATGTAACTTGATTGAAATTGTGAGAAAAAGTGTCCCTTAATGAAACACCTACATATATAAAAAACAATACCACGATGTGAAAATACTAATGAGAATAAATCCAATGACGTGAAATGTGTTAAAAATAGGTTTAATGAGATATTGTACCAACCAAAAGAACATGAGGGGAAAATGTTTCCTAGGTGAATCACCTACGCACAAGAAATGGAGCCCATGGCATGGAAGGGTTTGAGAAAATGAATCCAATGGTGTGAATGATGTAGAAAATGTATCTTTCAATATTCTATACAATCCAAAATCAAATTAGGGTTAAACCTATAAATAGGGTCAAGTAAGAAAATTGAAAATCATTTGTACATTTTTAATTTGATGAACCTGGTTGTGCCCTAAATATTCTAGAGCTCGTTTCACAAGAATGGAAAATACCACTAGGTAAGAGGTCTCTTCCTTATCTTTATTTTCGTATTTTTTTATTTTTTTAGGAACATAGAAACCCATATGGAATCCCATTGATATTTTCACTAGATCACATGACTATTAAAGGAATAACTATGCAAATATCATGGCTATTCAATTGACATTCGTGCCAATGTGCGATATGAAACAACAACTAATGCACGATATAATGACATAACTATTTGTGGAAAAATGATACGAACCATGCTCTAGGTCAATGTTAAGGCACTATGATAAAATCGTGCACTTGTTTAAAAGACTAATCACATGAATCATGCTCCTAGTCAATGTTCTTCCATTTAAAAGATTTTGTGTGCAATGGAACATCTATTTGTGAAATCACTATGTGACCCTGATAAAAAAATCCTTTTGTGATTTTTTAACAGGATTTGGAGTACGGATGCCAATCTAGTGAGAGTGTGAGTATGACTATCTCTAAGTGGAAATGACAAGTGATCTATATGTTTGTGTGTAGTTATCAAGGTATGGGATGGACATATTTTTTAAATAACCTCTAATGCACTCTAATGAGGAGCTACTGCAAGAGATCATCAGGATGTGGTGATTAAAGAGAGGCTACTTTGATGTGAGGGGTCAACATATGGAGTTCATCATTGTTGGAATTTATTTCTTGACTAGAATCCCCATTAGGGGGAATAGGGGAGAGATCCACCCCCACATGGGAGGAGTTATGTTGATTAAATTGTTGGTTTCTTGAGACTACTATATTACCTTATTAAAGGTAAATGATACCATAGAGATTGTAAGCATTATATCCTTGGAGGCAATGGTCACTACTTATGTAGTGGTTAGCATATTAGGATCTCATGGCACACATTACATTTTTTTTGGATAGATGTGTATAGCATAGTAGGTTTTGGTGGGTACCCCTTTTTCCTAGGCACCCATGCTAATAGAAATGGTACATGCATAATTGACTCAATGCTTCTAGTGTGGCACTCTAGATTTCTTCATTTGGATCCTTCCTATGCTCATTCTTTTACAAATGGGTGTCATAATTTTTCTCATAGTATATGATCTAGGATGCATGACTTTAGTGCCCTACATGTGCCATTGGGGTTAGTGGATGGCATGCTTGGGCAAGGTAGAGGTTGGTGAGTATTTTACACCATATTTCTTTTCATTTTGGCAAGAATAACCCTTTCGTGATTTTGGATCACCCATACACAAGCATGGACTACTGACCCAACCCAAAGATGCCAAACCCTCTAGGGGAGGCATAGGGACTTATTGGTGAGTGACTTATTGTTTTTGTTTTCATATTTACACTAGCATAGATAATTAATTATCTATTTTCTTCAATTTTATACACATGAGATAATGATAATTGTTGTTTTTCTTATGCATAGAACTATTAAGGCCACAAACATAGTTATAGGGTAGTAACGAGGCCACCATGATGATGAGGTGGGGAATTTTGGATAATGACCTCGATAAGATGTTTACATAGAGGGTGAGAGTATATGGAAAAATGAATTGTAGCGAAACTTGGGTTAGGTTCTCTAAGTGACCTAGTAGGGTTAGTAAGACCTTGATAGTGAGGTGATAGTTGCCTATGTTGAGATCCCAATAGAGTGGCACTTGATTATGAGGAGTGTCATGGTGGTAGGTTAATAAGTGTGGGACCAAGGTAAAAATTAGGCAGGTGGGGATAGTGATTCTCTCCTACCGAGGATGTATTTCTCTTGGGAATACTTCCCCCACCATAGTAGTGGGATGATTTTTATGTACGAGCAATGTGCTCCTTTTGTATATTAACTATTATGGATTTGTACCCCATTTGGGGAAGGGAATATTTTATTTGAAAACATGATATTTTTTTGATATATATGTTTACCCGGCGTTTTACTCCTTTGGATTTTGTGCATTGATGTTCATGAAAATTGTGTATGGCAATTTCATTTTATATCTTGGATGGATATCATGTGATGATATGTTTACATGTTGTGTGTGCATACTTTATTTACTAGAAAATATTTAATGTGATAAATGCTAGTCCATAATTTGATTTTCTATGCTATCTACAAATTGATTGTGACTTTTAGGAATATGCATGAATATGATTGTGTAAAAATTCTATAATAGAAGCCTAACATGTAAATAATTTATAAAACGACATGGATCATGAATGCAATAAATGTTATTGAATTGTGTGACTAGGAGCTAGGAATCCAAATAGATACTAAAATGGTGGGTTTGAAGTTGGATAATGTCAACAAGTAAGCTAGTCACAACATACTCTACTTGATTGTTATGGTAGAACCCAAAAATGTGTTTCTTGAATGGAGTAGTGTGTGAGAGGGTGAGTATCCCATGTCACTAATGCTAGATTCCAAGTTAACCAACTTGCATCATCAGTAAAGACGATGTGATACATGGATTGTGGAACCATTTGAATGAGGAGAGAAATCAAATTGTTAAGAGTGAAAACTATAAAAATGATCAATGGGTGATGGGCCTCCAATTTGTCTATTTTATGCCCCATTCTACATCTACATTCAAAACATTCTTGCCCCTAAACCAAAACCTTCATTAGAAACATTCATCCTTTTCATGAATAATATGGCTTATCTTTATCAAATTATATATGATTGACTTAGTTAAAGTTGAAATGAGGCATATGCTTGATCTTAGAGAGATTTATGGTGTTTATTATTATTGCATATGTTGTATGTGGAGACTAATGTGATCACCAAAGGATAAGTGAAAGAAATAGAATCACCAAGATAAGAATGATCTCCCTCATTCATGGCTCTAGAAAAACTTGATTGCTGTTGATATTTTTAAGGGATCTTGTCACTTCACCTTCTCTAGAACACTGCAGTAATACCACAAAATATGATGCATGATTTTATGATGTTTTGGGAGAAACTCCATCAATAAAGGGATTGATTGGAAGGATTAGATAGTACTTCATTCATGTATACGAGGAAGCGTAGTTGATATGTTAAGTTATTATTGTCTTGAGGATTTCCATGCATCTAACTTTTCTCCTCTCAAATTGTAAATTCGGATTTAGAAGTAATGCATATTTTTTGTTCAATTTTCTTGTTGTAAATAGTGTTTTTATCTTGAGGAATTCACCTCATTTTTTCTTCAGGGTTTGAGATTGCTCTAAAGTTGCAGTGGAGGTTGAATAATCTCTACATATAGATTAGTTTTTTTTTTTTTTTTTTCTTTCAAAAGATGTATTTTTATTTATGTATTTCCATTTCTTGAATTTTTGTTTTTTTTTCTTTCATTTCCATCATTCCTTTGCTTTCATATATTTCCTTTACTCATTTTAATTTATAGTTTGTCATTTCTTATTGTTAGAATAGTTTAATGTTTTCACATTTACTTTATGTTCATTTCCTTTCTTCACATTTACTTTATGGTCATTTTCTTTACTTCTCTCCCTCGCTTACTATCTCAACTCATCTTATGACTCTGAGGTTATCCTTCCTTGACACCATTAGCATATTGGGTACACTTATGACTGGTCTCTCTTTCTTCTCTAACAAAATGGAAAACACTCCTTGCACCCTCCACTCTTGATTCTCTAGACTTGGGGTAGAATGAGTGCATAACCATTAGCATTGGAGAGTGAATAAATAGAAGTAAAGAGGCTAAAATTGGGCATCCCTTTTTTTGTTAAAATATTTTAATTCTCACACATTTACTTTATGTTCATTTTATTTTTTATTTCTTATATTCCTATAATTAGAATGTTTCATTTCTAGTATATAGTTGTGCTAGTGTATTTTTCACATATAATGCACAACACCTCATAAGTTTTCACGAACCCCAAGTTGACATTTAAAGTGAGGAGTTCAACATTCTCATCTCAATTATTTGGCCCATCAATGGGACCATAAAAAAAAAATACAATTTAAAACAAAAAATAGGAAAAAATGGCGTGTATACATACGAATGGGTTTTGTGTGTGATATTAGGGGTAGAACCTATTTAAATATAACCCATTGATAGGGTCTTTGAAGAGGTCATATTTAGGGAAATAAATCATATACTCCCCTTTATCCAAGTAGTGCTTAATGATGAAGAGGTTGTGCCAAAGGGATTTGAACTTTTCTTCTCCTAAATTCATCAAGGTATATCAATATGGGAATACATATTTATGTCTAAGGACAATGAAGAGGTGTCATAGGAGATAGCCCTTATTGATGTAGATACATAGAACTGGTGCTATTTTCAAGTAGTGGGGAAATTATGTGGTAATAAAAATAATCTTAGGGACTAGTAGGGATAGGAAGTTGTTGAACCATAGTGAGGGTGGTTTGAAAATTTAGGAGGTCTAGACAATTGTGAGTGTAATGGTCAAATGTATGTCATAAGGAAAAAGGGTGTTTAGTGTGCAATGCGGTGTTGTAAATCTTGGTATGTTACTTTGGTGGGGTTAAGGGGGTACCCTGAATAGGCAGGGTCAACAATAATAGGACCACCAATAGTAGATAAAGAAGATTCCTTAAATTTGAAAGGATAAATAAAAGGTTGTTGGTGTGGACATTCACAATGCAAAGGGTGTAGGGAGGTGGAATATGAACACAGATAGTGGTCTGAGTGGCTACAACCAAATTAAGGGTATTGGTACCCCAAAATTTCATTTTCTTATCCCTAACTACCTTATCAACATATGGATTAGTCAAAATTATGGATGGTATATTTGGTTGTAGGTTCACATATGGTGGGATACTTAGAGATGCTATGGGGTTGAAGACTAAGTGGGTGGACAGTGCCAAGATAGGACCAAGGGATGGGGAAGAAAGGTAAAACACAAGTATCCCCAAGGTAAGGCTAGGAATAATGAGTGTGGCTATCACAAAATTCCCAATGATGCTGGGTGGTGGGAAGAAGAAAGAAATTTGAGTGATGGTGTTCTCAAGATGAGGAGCTTGGCTAACCATCTCAAATGAGAAAGATGGAGTGTTAAGTGCATATGATGTTCTTGAAATGATGGATGGTGAAGATGGTACCTCATCCAAGGATGTGATAGGCCATGTGGGAGTAGAACCTATGGAGGAACTAAAGGTGTTTCACCTTGGTATGCCCCAACTAGTGTGGAATAATTGAAAATGCTTAACTCCATATCAATGTAAGATGGGTCTTGTGATTGGACCCAATGAGGAGTAAAACATTGTTGATATTGGTGGGAGATTAGGATTCATAATATGTAAGTTGATATAAAGTAATGACCTTACCATTATGAAGGAAAATCATAGTACGAAAGACTAAGGAGGAAATTTCCTTTATAGCATACACATAACTACACCTGAGAAGGATGGTGTAGTCTAGTGGAGCATATACAACTTTGATTTCAATTAATACCATATTTCCCCTCAACTCAATAGTAATGTTTTGATAAATCATTTTAGATTGGGAAGGATTACCATCATAGGCTTTAAGGGTGATGATAAATAGTGTGAGCTTAGGAGAGCCTAGCTTCTACTACAATGCGGTGAACATGCTACAAGTAGATGCACCTTTTTCGATGATACATCAATGGATGATAATGTTTCTAATTGAGTCTGGGATTTGAAAAAAAATAATGATGGGAGGATTGGCTCAGAGTTGTCCAAGTTGAAGGTCATTAGGCATCAATCTGATGGGTCGACAACACCTAAAGCTAATATTGAGGCCTTATTTTTAGAAGGATAGGTTTGGAGGACTCTAATGAGGACATGGAAGTAGGTAATTAATCAAATTTTTCCATGATACTATAGCTATGAGAAGCCCTTGCATGTTGGTTATGAGTAGTGTGACATAGAGGTACGTTTTCTACATATGGTGTATGGTCAGTACTCATATGTGGAATTTGCAAAGAACTACTAGATGAGGGTTGTGTGTCATCATGGTCCACTAGATTAAGACTAAGGGGCATACCATATTGTTAGTTATGATTTTGAAGGTGAATATATGTTGAATTCATGTAGATTCTTTGATAGGTAGGATCTCCTAGTTGAGTAGGATATAGAGGATACTAGAATCTTGATGGTTGGGAGGAGTTTTCATTCTCCTATTGGATAACAACTCATTCCTATTTGGGAAAGGGATTGTGCAACACAACTAGTTATGATGGGTTAGGGAAATATCTTCTTTGGGGGGATGAGTCCCTTGTGGGGGATTAGTACCTATAGTTGTAGTAGCTTCTTCATCCTTTTACTCTTAGTTATGTAAGGGAAATGATCAGTGTAATGACCATACTCACTACATAATACATTGGTCTTGAGCTCATTTCTCTTTCCTTCCTTGGGTTGGTTGTTAGTTCCTTCATTTTAATTCAAGTTTTTGGGGTTACAGTTCTTCCCATTGTTATTAGGTGAGTGGAGTAATTTCCCCCTGGACCTTGAGGTTGGTTATACGATTTGTTCCTCCCCTTCTTCTTCCCTTGTTTTTTGGATTTGAGGGATTGGCCATGTCCATTTTGTCAAATGCTTGGGTTTGCAAAGTGGAAGGAGGTTGGAAAAAATTGACACCATCCTATGGTGTGGAGGATTAACATGCCATGATTCCTAGTGAAGGACCTGTGAATGGGTGGTATGGATTTTCCTATGGGAGGCCACCATATGATTTACTTGGACCATGAGATGATGATGTGCCCCTACTAAAATTTTGACCATTACATGAAGGGTCGTGCACATGTTGCAAATAATGCATCCCTAAGGGTGGCATGTCGGTACTTGAGTGTGATGGGCATGGCCCATCATACAATTTGTTGTCCGTGAGGTAAGGTATATTGTAATCCCTATATGTGAATTGGGACCATATGATATGCTAGTGTCACCTTGGGATGTACTTGCTCCACCACAGCGGTTGCCATAATGACCGGTTCCATAAGGGTTCATGTGAACATATGGGTTATTGGCATGAGACATAGACCTAATAAAACAATCCATAGCATGCGATGTTCTAGGAGGACCTCATTCAAAAGGATGATGATGAAAATTCATAGATACCTCGACTAGGCATAAATTAGGTCAAATTTTATGCTTTTAGTATGGCCTCATCTTCTATTTGTGGCATGTTGGTGGCCACATCTTCGGCAACCAAGGGGAGGAGGGATCTCAAGAACTAATCAAAGAGGAGTTTGTGTTTGATTTATATCTTGCACAATTTATTCCTTTGGTTCCACTCCTGGATATGGCCTATTATGTGTTTGGATGTAGTTTAGTGAACATCTATAATAATCTATAATTTCATGTCATGATGGATTGGAAATTGGAAGAAAGAAAAAAAAACATTGTCTATGGAATCAAAGGTGGAGTGGGTCCTAACCGCTTTTTTGATGTACCACTTGGTGAAGACCCTTGTAAGGGTGTATTGGGAGAACGTAAGGCATACATAATAATCAATGATGTTGTAGGAGGAAAACCATAGATGAAATTTCATGATGTGGTTGGCTATATATTCATTCAACCATCCCTCAAATTTGGAAATATATGAGGGTAGCTTGGTTGGAATGGGTGGACAAGAAGGATCCATATCATTTTTTAGGAAGGGTTAGCAGTGGACCATAAGAATATACATGTCATTGAAGGATTTATAGCACCAAAGAATGTCTTAGAGGTGAGATCATTCATGGGTCTTATTGGTTGTTATACAATATTTATTGAAGGCTTTTCAAAAAAAATTCATCCAATCACTTATTTGCAAAAGAAGAGTGTGAAGTTAGAGTGGACCTATGAATGTGAATAAATATTTCAACACTTGAAGAATTTATTGACAAGTAAACCAATACTAAAGGCTGTTGATCCAAACGAATATTTCATGTGTGCATGGATCCATGCAAGGAAGGACTCGAAGGATTCCTCAATGAAAATGGGCATGTGATATGCTATGATTCAAGGAAGTTGAAGGACCACAAGAGGCACTATGTGTAACATCTTTCTATACTGAGCACACTTTTATTGACTTATTATTTGAGGACACTTGCGTGAAAGTGATCCGATTATGGTACATTGTGATTTCGTTTATATTATGGATTATACATGATTATTATGATGTGTGGTGACTTATTGTTATTTAATGTATATGTATTCGCAGATGCTATTGACGAGTTTTCCTGAGTGTGCAGGACAGATGACAGGTTATGGATGCTGATGGCATCAATGGACTTCCTTAGAATCTGGATTGAGTGAGGGAGTGAATTCTATTTTGATTAAGTATTTCATTTTACACACTTGTGACATATGATTGATTACAATATGATTTATTTATATGGATTATTGACACAATTTTTATTAGTAGATGCAGGCTTGACGATGCTTGCTAATCCAAATCACATAAGGAGTAGAGGGGCCATGCACAGAAACCCGATATTGAGGGAGAGGTGTGGCAACATCCCTATCATATCCTACTAGCAATCCTACTATGGTCTAAACTATAGGTTAATGATTACCTAGTTCATAGGTCCATGATGTCATGAGGGTGGACTGAGACAATCACTCACGAAGATTTAAAAGAACACACAATAAGGTAGATTCCTTATTCCTTAGAAACCCTTAGTCTCTCACAAGGTTGACCAAATGGAGTGTTGACTCCAAAGGGTTGGAAAAACTTCCAAAACCAACGAAAGGCAAGTGGCACCCTTAGAGAACAAAGGTGTGTCTTTAAGGGAATACCGCATAATTAAAAAATTGGGTCAATAAATCTAGGTGGCCTAGAAAACATGGAAATAATTATACCTTGTTGGATTAAAATAATTAATTAATCAATGATTTTATTAATTATAAATCCCAATAAAAGTCTAATCCTAAGTCTAGAACTAAGTCTAAGTCTAAATTTAATTAAGGGACTAAATGATTTTTTAAATAAATTAAAAGAATTGAGATAAATCAATTTCTAGGAAAAAGTAAGAAAAATCTAAAGATTGGATAAAATGCACATGTGTGCATGAGAATAATAAAATGGGTTTTTAAAATAGAAAGAAATAAAATATGAGAGAATAGTTGTACACATAGAATAGTATTTAGAGTCAAGCTATCACTAGTCTAACTAGAAAAAAGATTTCTAATCCAACTCTAACTAAGATCTACTTAGAAGACACTCATTAAATGAGAATTCGAGGAACAAAGGGACAACTAAGAGTGAAAATAGGAACAAATTGGGGAATCTAAGGGAAATTGAATTTTTAAATAAAACAAAAATGGTAATTATTTGTGCAACTTGGGGAGAGTGTGACAAGTGTGTGAATGAATAATCATAATTAATTTAATCTAAAAATTTAATAGTTTGTGCATGAGGACATGTGTTAGTGAGGAAAATTCTATAAAACAAATGGTGAAGAAGGAAAATGGATCTCACTTATTCTTGGTAAGGTTATGCTGCCAAAATTATTGTGGACTTTCTTTTACTTGTAAGAGCTGGGATACCAAGCTTGAAGAAAGAGTGGAAGGTCTTCCTTGCGAGGCAATCTTGGAGATACTATTTTTGGTTTCTTGTGTGTGACCCCTTTGCGGCTCAGGGAGATAAGATGGAAGAAGAGTACCCCTAGAATTGGCTGGGAGGTACCGGTGAAGTCCTTGGATTGACAAGCAAAGGGAAGGTCGTTGCATAAATTTCCAGATTGAATATCATCAACAAACTACATTTTCCTTGGTCACGGTATTTCATTGTTTTGTTATTCTTATTTGTAATAAATGTTGAATTATTACCAAGGATGTATGGGAAGAAGATTGAATGTTGATGTAAAAACTCTCCAAATTAATTACCTCATGCGTATATTGTATTTGAATAATTTTAAATCCTGTATGTCCATCAAGTTCACATAAAGAAATTGTTGTTATATCTTATCAAGCATTGAATAAGTTCTATAGCTATAAATTTTATTTATGTCAATAGATTTCATGAAAAGAGGATTTCGGTCATTGTGTTATAAAAAAGAAAATTAGTATCAATTCTACATATTTTTCAATACGTGGTGGATTTCTTGTTCAGGAAACTACACTACGTAATTACTCTACTTTTATATAGAGTGCCCCTAGCATTGTCTGGGAGGTATTGATGAAATATTTGGATTGGAAAGAAAAGGGAAGGTTGTTGCACAAATTTCCAAATTGAATATCATCAACAAACTACATTTTCCTTGGTCATGACATTTCATTGTTTTGTTATTCTTATTTGTAATAAATGTTGAATTATTACTAATGATGTATGGGAAGAAGGTTTGCTAGTGAAAAAATCCCCCCTTTAACTACACCGGGGTTTAATATGTAGACAGAGAGAATGAACGTCTAAAAGTTAATCTATTCTCTATTCTACCCCAAACATACCAAAACAAACAAAAATAAAGAAATAAGAGAAGAGATTAGGTAACTGTACCTTTGATCCCACGTCTAGTGATGATCTCCTCAAACTTGATAGTCCCAATGACTGCACGTCTCCTCCCAAGGTTGAATTGCATCCAAAGATAGGAAAAAAAGGACTACACGTATGCTATTATATTCATGAGTTAGGGTTAGATATCAAATGCTAAGTATACATCAATGAAAATACACAAAACAACATCATTTGGGACAGGAAAATGTGATTCTTTTATTCATCAAACAAATAATGAAAATTACAATCTGTGTCGGCCACCATTCTGTGAACCTAGTCCAGGATCCTCTTTACCGTGCTCCAAGTGCACCTTGAATATACCTTTTCTCTCAATCTTCTGATCACCTCAAGGAAGGGAATGGATTGAATGGAGGAAGAAGGGGATAATGAGGGAATACTGAGGAAATATCCGAAAAAAGGTAGCAAAAGCTTGGGCAAGGAGGGGAAGTGAAATTGGGTAGAGTTTCACTGTTCTTATGCTTGGATGTGAAATTATACCCCAAAAAATACTTTTATATGACAAAAGGATGGTTATTCGGCTGGGTGACGGGCCACAACAGGTGAATTGGTTGGGAAACCTCCAATGGCCCATGAATTTCAATTAATTCCTTGCAACTTTTTAATTTTTGCAACTTTGCAAGCATAGGCGAGATGTAATGGTGAATCAAGCATATGTACATGAGTTTTAGTGGTGCAACAAGCGTATGTATGCAAAATGTAATGGTGTAGGGCACACACATCTTCTAAAAAATGGTTTTTTAAGAAGATATTTTCTGCAGTGCTTTGGAAAAATATGCAAGTAAGAGGGCTAAGGCCATGTATGCATGGATAGTGAATTTTAGGGATATAATAGATGCCCCCTAATGTATGAGGTCAAAAGAGAAACTGATTCCCTAAATACATTACAATACCTTCACCAATGTACATAATCGAGTGAGCCTGGGACCAGAGTTCGGGAGGTGCCATCTGGAAAAAAACAATTGTCTCTCTGAGGCAGGAATACCCATGTTCGGGATGAACTAAATCATGGATGCCAATCAAATACACTGTAGATACATGTCATATAACTATATAAAGTGTAGTTGAGAGAAATACACAATGGATATGCATCTCAAAATCAATCGAAGATATACAAGTATAGTATCCATCTTCAAGAGTCCAGTGACACATGATGACTGGAGATGAGGTATTCATAGCTCAAGAAACAACTTCAAGATATTCAAAACTCAAGTAGGAGTACATTGGGAGTGTATAAATCACTACTCTAAGGTCTTCGACGACTCATCGGGAAAAAACATGAGGATCTTGATGATTAGGCATAAAACTTTGTCAATTTCGAATCTTGACTTGACTGGACTCTCGGGATGGCTGACTCATGAAGGTAAAGAGACAAACTGCAGAAAGGACAAAGACACAAAGATGCAAATGTGATTAATCAAGACACAATGAGACCCCTTCCATGTAATTTTAATGAGCCCAAAGAAGGTAATCTCAGTAGTTTTTTCACATTTAAAGAGTCTGAAAAATGTAAAAGAAGACTCCAGGGAGTACCTTTTTCAGAGATAGTCTAGTCGGTTTGAAGAAGGGTTAAAATTTCACAGAAAAGACATCTATTCAAAACCATTTTAACTAGTGTGACAAAGACAAGATCGCTCGACAATCTTTTCAATTTTAAGGAGTCTGAAAAGAGTTGAACTTTGGACTCACAACATTTTTCTGAGTTTAGTCTCCTTAGCCTGAAAAAGTAAAAAAGTAATCGAGGTGAACTCTCCTGGCGAGACGAGTGTCCCGAGTCATACCTTTTTCCACTATAATCTACAGGCTAGAAAAAGGGTTAAACTCATGCCAATAGATGTTCTTCTAGACCAATTTAATGAGTGTGAAGGAACAAGGTCACTCAACAATCTTTTCAATTTTAGGGAGTCTGAAAAAATCTTAACTATGGACTCTAGGGGGTTCCTTTTCCATAAGTAATCTCCAAGGCCTGAAAAAGGTGATAAATCAAAACTTAGGAAAATGTTCCTTTTTTCGGATATTTAGTCCCTCAGTCCTGAAAAAAGGGTTAAACTTGCTCCTGAGAATACTCTTCTAGCGAAATGAAGTTCCTAGAGCATACCTTTATTCATGAAATTATCCATTCGGACCAAAGAAGGGGTAAACTACCGCCAAACAGACATGCCTTCAAGTTTGAGTTTGGAGAGCGTGAAGGGAAACCAGATCGCTTGACAATATTTTAATTTTTAGAGAGTCTAAAAATGGCTTAAAGAAGACTCCAGGGGGCTACTTTTCTTAATTAATCCAAACAAGATCAAAAAGAATAAATACAGTCTCGTTGGATGTTGCTTTTGAATTTCAAAGAGAGATTGAAGGACAACAAAGCATGTTGATTTGGGAGTCTCGAGGGTAAGTCCAAGAATGATGGTGCATCAAACAAATGAGGCTTTATCTCGTAATCATGACAGGACTAATGAGGACTCCTGAGCCTAGACACATTACATACAACATGGACACCAAAATGCAGTGAGAATATACCTAGGGCATCCATGTAAAGGTAGGATCTACCACCTAATTACGACACTTATAGAGAAGCAATGAAGGTTTCATGTCGCACTTTGGTGGGGTCGATCCTATGGAAAAGTGAAAAAGACAGTGAGATACAGAAAGTGGAAATGAAATCCTAACTTATATGCAAAAAGTTGGAAAAAATGACTTTTACCAAAGGATGAGGCATTCGCGCCCACTTATATATACATATTTTCTGTCTTATGGATTACATATTTTACAAATGTATGTACATGTGTATGTGTGTGATTTTCTTTTTATGTGTGTGCAACATGCCAATCTAAAATTTGATTATCTAAAGTATCTGTCATATCATTAAATCTCCTAGGAACATGGATATACGTAATGTAATCGAAAGAACGTTCTAAGAGACGTACCCTAAGGAAATGTCAGTAGAGAGTGGGACCATAAATGCTTTAAACCCCATTTAAATAGGACACAACCCATTTTTCATATAGATATATTTAGAGATGAGAAATTCCATGCGACAAAGCGTCACGAAGAAATTCTATCACTACACTGTATTTGACAACATTGTTTGTAGCGTCGCCTAAACAAATACTTCTGGAAGATAGAAACTGTCCTCCCAGTGTGAAAATCACCCAAGTTGTGGAAGCAAGCCTCCGAGTGTGTCATCTAGCGTCGTCTGTGAACCCAAAATACACCTTTGATTCACTTGACATCTACCATAGTGAAAAATAAGACATAAATAACTACACGTCCACAAAACAAAAACGACAAAAAATGTATAAGAAGCTATACATATGTACAAGAAGTCACCCAGGTGACCAACCTAAGAGTAATACTTCTTGAGGTATAAATAATTTCTAGGCTCCGCCAAATCATTTCCTTAAAAATCAACCAGACGGTAAGCTCCCTTCTTCAAGACCTCTTTCACAATGAATGGTCTGAACCACATGGGTTTGAACTTGCCTTCCCCCAAGGGATATTTGTATCGATAATAGACCAGGAAAAGATTAGCTTCAGAGAAAATCTAAGGACGAATGAACTGATCCTACTGACACTTCACTCATTGCTTATGAGCCTCATTGGTTGAGGGTACATCACAATGCTACTCATCGAGCTGCTCGAGATATAGTGGGAGTTCCTCAAGTGATGAAGTGTTTGGAAATGATTCTGCTGCCATATTTAAAGAAGGAATTTGACACTCAATAGGTAAGACTGCTTCCAACCCGTATACGAGTTGAAAATGTGAGAAACTGGTGGAATTCTTCGAAGACATTCTGTAGGCCCACAACTCTGAGTACAACATCAAATGCCAATTTGACTTGGTAGAATTGATGCTCCACTGAAGAATAGTCTTGAAAGACTTCTTCACAGCTTCAACCTGACCATTCTCTTATAGGTAATAAGGTGAAGAATGTTTTTTCATGAACCCAAGATTTGACGTTAACTCAATCATCATTTATTTTTGGAAGTGACTACCATGGTGAGTGACAATCTCCTTTGTGACACCAAACCTCACTACTGTCTGATTAAAAATGGAAAGAGTCGTTGTTTTTCCATCATTGTTGAAAGTTGGCATAGCTTCGACCCACTTGGTGAAGTAGGATACTGCTACGATGATGTAACGATGCCCCTGGATGAATCTAGGTGACATGTATTAAAGTCAATCCCCCACTTGATGAAAGGACCAAAAACAATGACAAGAAACATAGGAGCAGTATATGCCTGCATATTTTGACAGAAGATCTGGCACAGGTGGCACTTCTTGACCACCTCAACAAAATCCTTTATTAACGAGGGCCTGAAGTAACCTGCACATAGAATATTTTGGGATGTTTACAACCTAGATAAATGACCTCCACATGCTCTAGTGTGAAATTCTTTCAAAACAAGCTATGCTTCTTCACGGATAAGACATCGATGAAGAATGCAATCCACGCCTCGACAATACAAAGTGTCATTGAGTATAAAATAGTTTTGTTCCTGATGTTGAATTTGTCGATGCTCAACATGGGAAGTAGAAGTGGGGAACTTAAAATTATGGAGATAGACCAATTTATCTCCATACCAGGGGTCTGAATATGAAATTGGAAAAAGATCTCCCTTGATAGGCAATTCTTCGGGCATGATATCACTAGATTCAACTGGAAGTTCTGAAATGAGTTTGGCAAACACCAATGACTTTTTGGATTTTGCAGAAACAAAATCCAAGTCAAACTCATGTAAGATGACTATCCATATACTAATATTTCTTCCAATGACCTATCGTGTCAACACATATTGGAAAGGGTTCATGATGACAATGATAGTGGTCTTGCGAAGAAGAATGTAGTGACGAAATTGTTGGGCAACATGAACTGTTGCCAAAGAAAGATTATCAACGTGAGAATAGTTGAGTTTCGACCCAACCAGGTCTTGGTTAAGGTAATATATAATGTGATCCTAGAGAATATCATCCTCTTGAACCAATACCATGCCGATGGTCGACTCTACAGTAGCCAAATACAACAATAAATATCTATTATAATCAGGAGGTCGGAGCAAAGGGGAAGACGTCAGGGCACATTTCAATGCTTCAAAGGAGCACTAAGTAGCTTCATCCTAACAGAATGGGACCCATTTTTTCAATAGACACATAAATCCTTTAGTGATCTCGACGTAATTCGTGACAAAATGATGAAGAAAATTCGCTTTCCCCTGTAAGCGTTGAATATGGGGTATCATCCACGGGGGAGGCAATTGAACTATCACCTCAACCTTGAGAGGATCGACCATGATCCCTATTGTCGATACAATAAAAAATAAAAGACGACCTGCCATCATGAAAAAACTACACTTGTTAGGATTCAAGTGAATCCAATAGTAGCAACATCGTTCAAATATTAGTTGAAGATGAGTGGAATGATCAGATCTCTTGCGAGAGTGTGATGCTAGATCATCAAGATATGCCTCAAATATGTGTCTAAGGTTGTGAAAAGGAAACAACATGGATCGATGAATGGTGGCTCCAACATTCTTTAGGCCAAAAGGAATCTTATGATACGCGAATGTGCCCTAAGGATAAATAATTTTCTTTTATGTTGGTCCTCGAGTTTGATTTGAATCTGATTGTATCCCGAGAAACCATCCATGAATGAAAAGACCTTGTAGCTTGCGCACTCGTCGAAAATATGATCGATGAATGGGGTAGGAAATTTTTCTTTCAAATAGGCCTTATTCAAATCATGGAAGTCCATGCACACACGAATCATACCCTGTTTCTTGTTAACTAGAACCAAGTTTGACACCCATTCTGTCAACTTTACAGGGTAGATAAAACCGGCTTTGAACAATTTTTCTACTTCTACCTTAATTGCTTCTACTTTTCAAGAGTTCATCGGATGAAGCTTTTGTCGAGCCGGTTTGGCATCAGGAAAAGTCATAATTTCATGCTTGACAATTTTTGGGTCAATGCTTGGCATTTCCTCATAAGACTAGGAAAAAACGTCACGAAATTCCTTGAATAACTCAGTGTAAGTTTGAATCTCTTTGAGGGAGCAGTCCGCTTCGACGAAACAATTCTCCACAATGACAGGGTTTTTGGAGATATCAATTGGAATCATTGTAGCAATACTTTCCATGTTACCCTTGGCATAAACTCCGTGCATAGCTAGAGGATTGATAGGACAAGAATTATCTCCACTCACAGTCAAAACAATTTCTCTCGCCTCTAGTCTCCTTAAATCGAGAAGAAAATAAGATCTATGATGAAGATCATCCCAAGGTATTTTGGAACCAGTCAATTCCTTGAGAATCACCTCATCAGAGGGAAATACCAGTTCTAAAGGATATTGAGTTGCAAGATAAGATTGAGCCCAATTAGGCTCGAGAACTGGATCTAACTCTTATGGGGGAGTCATATCGGGGTTTGAAGAATTTTTCTAGACAATATTGTATGCAACCTTAGTTGCGGATAAGGGCATGGCCATGCTAGGATTCCCTGTCACTTCCATCGAGGCCGATGGGGAAGGTAAAGTCCACAGATTGTTAAACTAGCTCGTTCAAAATGATGACACTTGTAGAATTGCATCCCTTGGCTGGTTGGGAATGACCGATATAATATTGACATCGCTAGAAGGTGGCGGGTAATCAAAAGTTCCCATCAATGATGGAAAAAATCCAACACCTAAGTTGACGGTGCCAAGCTACAGAATATCAATCATCGAGACCGTGGAAGCCCCCTATGAAGGGTCAGGATAGGAGAAAAACAACTGGTTAATGGTCATAATCTGGCCCTCATGTAGAAAATAAAAGATTCAAAAAACCATAGCAACCACTTCATGCATCACATAAGTCCAACTCCTTCATAACAACAGGCTGTAGTCGAGAGGCACATTGACCACTTCAAATTCGACACACACGGTTTTCCCTCTCAATTGTATGGGGAAAGAAGGAATAATTCCATGTGGTCTAAACAACCGACTGTCAAACATCATAAGAAACATAGGCAATGGAGACAAACCATGTTGGCCAATGTCCTTCCAACATGCCAATGACATCATGCAAGTCGAGGCACCCTCGTAAACGACTGTGCATAAAATGTTTCACATTAAATATTTCATGGTGTAAGCCACAAATATATGAAACACAACGTGGTAAAAAATATGGTGTTTTAACTCGGTTGAATCGAAAACGATCTCTCTGGGGTTACAAGTCTCTGTCGATCCCAAGGCGGATAAAAAATATTTTCTCTGTGAGTGGAAATTCTGGAGGACTTCCAAAGCATACATTGCGCAAAGGGTCTGTGCCAAATCCTCTAAAATGGAGTAGTTCTGGGCAACCATCACATTAGGATTATGAGAAGCCTTTTTAAACACACCTTTAGGGATGTAAGTCATCATTTCTCCCACCACCTTCTCAATTTGGAGAGGATTCAGTGGGTTAGTGGCTTCCTTTCCCTTCTTGAAAAGTTCCAACATTTCGTAATATCGGGCCCTGGTCACTATATTATCCTGGACATTCATCATGTAAATATTTGCGTCCAGGTTGTTATTGGTAGGCGTGGGGGGTCCCTAACTTCCCCTTGCCGCGCTCGAGGATGTTGAAGCCTGAAAAATGTTTTTCCCTTGTGGAAAGAGTTCGTCATCACAATAAGTTGTTGTTGCGCCAATATCTTCTGATCATTTGCAAGTCGAGGGAACAAATGAGTTGGGTGGTCTTCTGTGAAAATATTACATGGATACTTCAACTTATTCTTCTCCATTTTCCCCCCACCAGCATTATCGGTAGCCTTTTTATACCTTTACCCTTGTTTTCCATTGTTTCTTCTTTCCTTTAGGATGCTAGCTGGCATTAGGGTTCGTCGAATGCACACTGTGTACGTCCGATGTCTAGGTAGGGGGAACAATCGAACTAGAAGTCTGGTTTGCCACAATCTATTGTATCAAAAATTGTTGCAACTGATTCGACAACAGGTCCGAGGACATGCTTTGTGCTGAGCCCACAAACCATCGGCATGGGGTCCAGACTTTTTCTTGGCCTTATTGAGAATAGACTATGGTTCATATGGAAAAATCTCGTAGATCTTTTTAGACTGAGAGTATATCAGTTCAAGCTGTTGTGCTCTCATAATCGCCTTCTCTTCTGAAAACACTCCAAAATTCTCTGTGTCCTTGTATACATAGGGCGCCAAAGACTTTAGGAACCACTCATGAAATAAAGCAGTAGGGACCTAGACCTTAATTAAGCTCTTTATATGCCACCATTCTCGAATATGATCAGAGATGTGGTTGGCCTTGGCTTTCTCAAAGTTGGCCAACAATTCGGTGTCAGCATCATATCTCACAGGTAACTAGAAATGGTTCAAGAAAACCATTTCGAAGTCGTTGAAGTAAGATTACCTCAAGTGGTCGAGCTCAATATACCATTTCGTAGAACCCTCTATAAGAGTGCATTGAAAAATGTGAAACTGGATGGAGTCGTCCCTCAGTGAGTTTGACGAGCACCATAAATGAAAAGTTGTCACATGATCACCTAGATCTTAGCCAGGATTTCCTTCAAATTTTAGAATATATAAGGGAAACTTAGTCGACATGGGGGGCCAATGCGGATCATGAAAAATTGGGTCATTCAGTAATCTTGAAAAATCTAAAAGATGTAGTGTTTCCAGAAATAGTAGTTTTGGTTGTGAACTATTTATAGGAAAAGTGGGTCTTGGAGTTTGACTGGCACTAGGTTTCCAGGAATAGGTTGACTGCTTTCCAGGGTTTTGGTAAAACCCATGGCCTTGACCAACATAGGTAAACTGCGTCTGTTGGGGTATCATCGGCTAACTCTCGTAATTGGACGACATAGATTGTGCGAGGATTTCTCCCTGCATTGTGTTCCAAGGAACTTGGAAAGGGATGCCCCCAGTTGATCCAATGGGTATGGGTACGAAGCCCTTCTGAGGGTTCCATTGAGCATGGAAGGTTTTTCCCCCAAATGAAATCCCTTGCGAGGGAATATATCCTTGCCAAGGATTCCAAATACCCTATGTAGATAAAACTCTAGTCATCGCTCCCTGTGAAGGAATAGTACCCTGCACTAGGTTTTATTGACCAAAACCGGGGTTGCCCCCAGCTAAGATAATAACTGAAGATAAATCATTGTTCCTAAATGCGTCGAACAAAGAGAAGGACATAGATTCCATCAACATTGTATAAGACAAAGGCCCTAAACTGCCTCCACCAAACAAGCTATAATTAGCATTTGGCCCAATTAATTGCTGACAAGCACAACCAAACAAAGGGGACGAAGGAGGTATATGAGCCCCATTGTAAGGGATAACATTAAAAGGGACTGAAGCACCCCCGGTTGACCCTTGCATGGGAGCGTTTGAGCTCCCTCACCCCATACCCATGGTCTATAATGTAGATTAAGTAAGAACCGAGTTTGAATCCAAGATGGGAATCCCATATGAGAAGGGAGGTCCCACCACACTCTGAGTAAATGGAGGAGTGGTCAAAACCGATAATGGCATCAGACCACTGGCTGAAGTTGATGGAGTCGATACCACTATGATCCTTACTAGAGAAGGTGGGAGAGGAGGTAGTATGCTCCATAAAGTAGTAGCCTTAATAGGAGTATGAGGACTCCTAGACGAAGTAGAAACATTCGCTTCCATTGTCGCTCGTAGGACTATCTAACACTCGGAAGGTGTCACCTCAGGGGGGACAATCTGAATCAAGATCAGCACCAACAAGTCAATAATCAAAGGGTTAGTTGGTATGATACCCTCTTCCTCAAGGTAAAAAATGGTAGGTTGCTCTAGAATCTAATAGTCTCTTCACGGAGTAGGCTCGGGCACAGTTTCCTGTGGACCGGTCACTTTGAACGACCGTTCTTGGTCAAGTATTTGCCACAACAGTGGCGGAGGTGGCTCCAATGTAACCGAAGATAGGACCTCAAGCCTTCATGACTAACAAAGCTATTAATATTCCACTTTGCGAAATGACCAACCGACACAATAAAGCTTAACTAGCATTGAACACCAAGCACATGCTAAAAGTTTCCTAAAGACAAATCAAACAGTCGAATATCTAGTAGGAAGGATAGTTACGCCAATCGACACTAGAGGAACTAACTAATGTAAGTGAACCTCAAACATGGAAGAACACTTTAGGTATACTCTATGAAGAGTGATCCTACGTCTGCCCTAGGTACCGCGGTATACCCTTGTAGTCACCCATGTAAGTCCCTAAAATAAGGGAAACTAGGTTTCCAGCTTGCAGTCAGTTACCATGCGAGTACAATCAATAGTCAGGCAGATCGTAATGAGCAGGATAACAAGTCCTAAGCCTATTAAGGGTATTGAAAGAAAATGGTCTAGAAGAAAACATATTCGAGGTCCACGAAGCTACGTAGGCAAATGCAATCAATATTATTCTCGAGAAAGACTCTCAATATACAATTCCCATTACGTTCAATCCATCTTTGGAAGGGTTATTTCCGCTGCCTTTCCTCACACAACCGCATGTTTATCCCCTGTGTTAGAGGGGAGTCCTGACTAACTTTTATGACACTGGACTTAAGCACTCCCTAACTCAGACTCCAATGTTTGATTTAACGACTTTGAAGAGTTTCCTCTCCAAACCTAATACAAGGCCCTAAAACCCTAAACTAGTTTTTTGAACCCTATAAATAGAAAAGTCTAATGTATTTTAGATTAAGTGTTCTTTTTAAAGGCTTGATTTACTCACAAGGTACAATAGTGAAATTAATGGTGTTGTAAAGAGATGAAAAAGGAGGAGAGAATTAAAGCACTTGAAAGAAAAATTACTTCGAATTTAAAAGCAAAGCTTATAACTAACTCTTTGTAAACTCAACTTTTCTTAACTAACTTTTCAAGATCTTGTAAAGAAAACCTAAAACTTTCTTTCGCTTGACTACAAGATTTATGTTTCAATAAATCAA
>ML817059.1:118300-132444 GCA_009831015.1 Picea engelmannii | reverse complement strand
TTACAATCTGTGTCGGCCACGATTCCATGAACCTGGTCTAGGATCCTCTTCACCATGCTCCAAATGAACCTTGAACATACCTCTTCTCTCAATCTTCTGATAACCTGAAGGAAGGGAATGGATTGAATGGAGGAAGAAGGGGTTGATGAGGGAATGCTGAGGTAATATCTCAAAAAAGGAAGCAAAAGCTTGGGCAAGGGGGGGAAGTCAAATTGGGAAGATTTTCAATGTTCTTATGGTTGGATGTGAAATGAGACCCCGAAACCTCATTTTATATGAAAAAGGGATGGTTATTCGGTTGGGTGATGGGCCATAGCAGGTGAATTGGTTGGGAAACCTCCAATGGCCCTTGAATTTCAATAAATTCCTTGAACCTTTTAATTTTTGCAACTTTTGCAAGCATACACACGCTGTAATGGTGTAGCAAGCGTATGTACATGAGATGTAGTGGTGCAAAAAGTGTATGTACGTGGTATGTAATGGTGCATGGCACATACATCTTCTAAAAAATAGTTTTTTAAGAAGATCTTCTCAAAGAAAAATATTCAAGTAAGAGGGCCAAGGCAATGTATGCATGGATAGGGCATTTTAGGGATATCACAAGGCTGAATGTTGATGTACAAACTTTGAAAATTAATTACCTCATGCATAGATTGTATTTGAATAATTTTTTATCCTATAGGTTCATCAAGTTCACATAAAGAAATTGTTGTTATAACTTATTAAGCATTGAATAAGTTCTGTAGCTATATATTTTCTTTCTGTCGACATATTTTATGAAAAGAGGATTTCAGTCATTGTGTTATAAAAAACAAATTTTTAGTATCCATTGTACATATCTTTCAATATGCGGTAGATTTCTTGTTCTTAAAACTGCACTACATAATTACTATACTTTTATATATGTCTATATATATTTATAGATATTTTCTTATGGGAAGTATGAATATATAATGAAAAAGAAAAGTGATAGGGTCAAGTATTTATTTTGTTCATTATTATTGAGCTATATTTGATGATATGTCATTAATTTGTTTTAGTAGGGATTCCATTCTGTTTACATTGACAACTGAGACAATGCTTATTTTAAGGATTACTTGAGTTATGTATTAAATGATTGTCATTAATATTTTGTCAGTTGATATTTTTGATGTATATTAGAAACCATGTTAATATCACAATTCTAATGAATTTATAATGAATGATTTAGGAAGAGAAGATAAATAAATAATTATTGGATTGAAAAAAAAAATATTACTTTGACATATTTTGCTTACACTTTAAATTTTAAGTCTTCTAGAGGGTCATTACATTTGGTATCAGAGTGGGTTCAACCCTATGACATTGGATTGTTACGCCTTCCATTATGTTAAATAAATGATTAAAATTATATTTCTAATTAAATTTTGAAATTGTACATGCAGGTAATCATGGTTAGAGGATGCAGGGAAGTAGACGATGTGGTGCTRGAGGAAGAGGTGTGACACCTCCAATAGTATCCATGCYAGAGGGGTCTAACCCCCAGGGAGATGATAATATTATTGAGTAAGAGCAGGTTGTTATGGGATATGTGGTAGGTATGATGAGATCCTTCCAGAGGATGTYAGAGGAATTGATAAACCGCCTGGATCGAGATGAGGGCAAAGTGTCTGTTCCTAATGAGGGTTCATAGTTTGCACTAGTGGGTAGTAGTATTACACACAGAGAAATCGAGAAGGTGAATTTTCCCAAGTTCATGGGTGCCATGGATGGATTAGCTGGTGAGGCATGGTTGGAGAATATGGAGATGCGCTTCACACTTCATGATTACACCTCCAACATGAAAGTATGCATGGAATTTTTTAAGTTGAAGGTGAGGGATCTTCTATGGTGGAATATGCTCCTACCTCAACTAAACATGGCCGTCAAAGACATGTCATGGGAGCTGCTCGAGGAACGGTTTCGGGAGAGGTACTTGTATGAGGAATTCATTGATCGCCAAATTAATGAGTTCAATGACTTATGACATGTTGGTCGTACAATGCCAGAGTATGAGGAAAAATTTATGGAGATACTTAGGTATGCTCCACATCTGAACACAAAGAATTTAAAGGTCAACAAGTTTGTGTTCGGATTTAACTTCAACATTAGTGTGAAGGTGAGGATCCAGATGCCTCAAATGTTCCACGATGTCATTCAGAAGGACCTCATAGTTGAGGAAGAGCTGAACAATAGGGTATGGGGTAGGACTTATTCGATACTGACTGGACATACGTCATAAGGAATGCAACAACATAGTATACCATCCAAACATACTTCAAGGCATCGAGATATTCCTAGAGGGCCTATGTTCATGACACCATGGTGAAAAATCCTCAATAGAAGACTCCTTACAGAGGACCACCACAACAACAACAACGCCACCTGCAGTAACAACAATAGTTTAGGATTTTTCAATAGAACAAACCGGGATCACAGACTATTAGGCTAGAAACTTCTACTTAGAGAACTAGGAGCACTGGACCGAAGATTGGATGCTAGAGATGTGGAGAGCCACATTACCAGTTAGACTATCCGATTGATAAGGCCAAAGTTGTAGGATCATCATGACCCACTACAGTTGGATATGTGGGCAAGGCCCATAGGATACATGCAGTGGTGAAAAACTGCTAGGCTAAGCACCAGTCTATCATTCTTGAGACTTCATGTAGAATCGTCGACCAAATTTTTAGTATATTGATAGATCCAAGTGCTATAGGGAGATTTATCTCTAGTGAAACACTAAAGAGAATTAAGGTAAAGGAGGTCGAGAAAGATGAGTTCAGGTACATAGAAATGGCATTGGGGGCCAAATAGAAGGTTGGAGGAAAGGTTACATACTGTAGCATTAACTTGGGAGACTTTGTAATGAAGGTAGATATGTAGGTCACAATCTTAGGATCTTATGACATAGTGATTTGTATGTAATGGATAGAATCTCATGATGTGATACTTATGTGTAAGACAAAATGGTTAAATCTGATAGATGATTTGGGACAAAGTAGAACGATTGTTGGAAGGAACCAGGGGTGCAAGGGGTGTAATATTTATGCAATCTTAGCTCTAAACAAAAAGGGTGAGGCATAAGGATTATAGAATATCCTTTAGTGAAAGAATTTACATACATGTTTCCAGAAGTGTTACCATGTTTACCTCCCAAAAGAGAGATGGAGTTTACAATAGAGTTGAATCCTAGAACCAAGCCGATAATGAGAACTCCATATCAGATGTCAATGCCTTAATTATAGGAGTTGAAAATGAAATTGAAGGAATTGTTGGACTTGGGACTTATACATCCAAGTGTGTCACCTTGGGGTGTTCTAGTTATTTTCATGAGAAAGAAGGATGGATCGTGGATACTTTGTATTGATTATCGCCAATTAAACAAATCGACAATGAAGAACCAATATCCATTACCTAGAATAGATGATTTGTTTGATCAGATGAAGGGAGCTACAATTTTTTAGAATATTGATTTGAGATCAAGCTATCACCAATTATGGATTAAAGAAGAAGGTATCCCTAATACCACATTTAAGACGAGGTTCATACACTATGAGTTTACATTTTTACCATTCATATTGATGAACGCCCCAGGGGTATTCATGATTTTAATGAATGGGGTGTTCCGTGAATACTTGGACAAGTTTGTTCAAGTTTTTATTGATGATATACTGATTTATTCTCGAACAAAAAAAGAGCATGACGAACATTTAATATTGGTCCTAAAGTGTCTACGAGAAAAATTTTTGTATGGGAAACTATCGAAATGTTATTTTTAGCAATCAAAGATTCATTACTTGGGACATATCATATTTGGTGGAGGTATCGTTATGGATCCAACGAAAGTAGAGGATATTATGGAATGGCTAGAATTGATGTACACAAAGTACACAAATTTATGGGTTTAGTAGGATATTATTGGAGATTCATCGAAGGTTTTTCGAAGATAGCAAATCTGATCACGAAATTGCAAAAGAAAAACAAGAAGTTTGTTTGGACAGAGAAATGCGCGGAAGAATTTCAAAAGATTAAAGAATTTTTAACGATAACACCAATAATGAAAGTCCCTGACATGGAAAATGAATTCTTGGTATGCACAAATGCATCCAAGGAAGTCTTAGGTGGATTTTTGATGCCAGATGGTAGAGTGACCGCTTACATTTCAAGGAAATTGAGAAGGCATGAAGAGAAATACAGAACGCATGACTTGGAATTATTAGAAATTGTATATTCCTTGAGAGTTTGGAGACACTATTTGATTTGAAAAAAATTCGAATTAAAGACAGATCACTGTGGATTGCAACATATATTTACACAGAGCGACTTGAACGTGCAACAAAGGAACAATACGGAAAAGGAACAATTACTTAGTGAATACGACTTTGAGATTACTTACATTAAAGGAACAATGAACAGAGTGGAAGATGCGTTGAGTCAGAGACCAAACATATTCTCGTTAAATACTGTTTAAGATGATTCTTCAATAAAACATTCTATCTTTACATATTGACGATGATTGGTACAAGTATGTTAAGAATAATATTGGACAAGATACCATGATGGTACCAAAGTATGAAGGTTATTCATTAGAGAACGATGGATTGTTGATATTTAACAAAAGAATTTATGTACTTCCTAACGATGAATTTAGAAGTTTGATCTTGAGGTAAGTGCATATAGCAATGTACATGGCTCATCTAGGTGTTACGAAGATGAACACAGACCCTAATCCTTTATTCTCCTGGAAGGGAATGAAAAAAAAAATAGTTAGTTATGTGGTGAGATGTCTAGAATGTTAGGAAGTGAAGGATGAACATAGATATCTGGAAGGATTACTAAAACCACACTCTATTCTAGAATCAAAATGGGAAGTCATTTCTATGTACTTTATCGTTGGATTTCCACTGAAAGCAAGGAGGCATGATTCAATTTTTGTGGTAGTGGACGCTCTGACAAAGAGTGCACAATTTATCCCAGTACATATGACATATCAAGCGCCAGACATAGAAAGAGTATTTGTTAGAGAGATTGTGAGATTACATGGAGTACCAAGAAGGATTATATCCGATCAAGAATTGATGTTTACAGGAGGGTTTTGGACTGGTTTCCAAGAGGCCTTGGAAACAAAACTAAATTTCAGTACAACGTATCACCCTGAGAATGAAAAATATTTTGGAGGATATGTTGCGTATGTATGTAATGGATAAAAAAAAACATTGGGAAGATTTCTTGATACTAGTAGATTTTGCATACAACAACAACTATCATAATACCATTAAGATGGAACCATTTGAGTTTCTTTACAGGCAACTGTGTCAGATGCTGTTGAGGATAGAGTCTTGGTAGGACCAAAAGTGAATCAAGAAATGGAAGAATAGATGTAATCGATAAGATAGAGGATTAAGGAAGCTCAATATCAACAAAAGAGTTATGCTAATGTGCATCGCATTGACCATAATTATGAAGTTGGTGACATAGTTTTCTTGCGGGTAAAACTGCACAAGAGTTCAATCAAGTTTGGAAAGGATGCTAAACTCTCTCCTAGTTTTGTGGTACCTTTTGAAGTTTTGTCTACTGAGCACACTTATATTGAATTGTTCTTTGAGGATACTTACGTGCAAGTGATCTGATTATCGTACATTGTGATTTGATTTCGATTATGGATTACACATGATGATGATGATGTGTGGTGAATTATTTTTATTTAATGTATATGTATTGGAATATGATATTGACGAGTTTTTTTGAGTGTGTAGGACACATGAAAGTTTATGGATGCTGTTTCCATCAATGGACTTCCTTGGACTCCGGATTGAGTCAGGGAGTGACTTGTATTTTGATTGAGTATTTCATTTCACACACTTGTGACATATGATTGTTTATAGTATGATTTATGTATATGGATTATTGGCATGATTTTTATCAATGGATGCAGGCTTGGTGATTCTTGCTAATATGACTCACATATGGAGTAGAGGGGTCATACATATAAACCAGACATTGAGGGAGAGGTGTGGTAACGTCCATGTAAAAACCTACTAGAATTCCCACCGTGGTATGAAATGTAGATTAATGATTACCTAGTTCGAGAGGTCTCCAATGTGATGAGGGAAGACCGAGAAAGTCACTCACAAAGATTCTAAGGAGCTCACAATAAGGTAGATTCTGTATCCATAGAAAACCTTAGTCTCTCACAAGGTCGACCGAATAGAGTGTTGACTCCAAAGGGTTGGACAAACTTCCAAAACTATCCAAAGGCGAGTGGCACCCTTGGAGAATGGAGGTGTGTCTTGAAGGGCATGTCACATAATTAAAAACTTGAGTAAATAAATCTAGGTCGCCTAGAAAACATGGAAATGATTATACCTTGTTGGATTAAAATAATTAATTAAACAATGAATTTATTAATTATAAATCCCAATAAAAGTATAAGCCTAAGTATAAAACTAATTCTAAGTCTAAATTTAATTAAGGGACTACATGAATTTTTAAATAAATTAAAAGAATTGAAATAAATCAATTTCTAGGAAAAAGTAAGAAAAATCCAAAGATTGGATAAAATGCACATGTGTGCATGAAAATAATAAAAGGGATTTTTCAAATAGAAAGAAATAAAATATGAGAGAATAGGTGTATACATAGAATAGTATCTATATTCAAGCTACCACTAGTCTAACTATAAAAAGACTCCTAATCCAACTCTAACTAAGATCTAGTTAGGAGACACTCATTAAATGAAAATATGGGGAACAAAGGGACAACTAAGAGAGAAAATAGGAACACATTGGGGAATGTGAGGGAGATTTGTTTTTTAAATCAAATAAAAATGGTAATTACTTGTGCAACTTGGGGAGAGTGTGACAAGTGTGTGAATGAATAATCATAATTAATTTAATCTAAAAAGTTAATAATTTGTGCATGAGGACATGTGTCAGTGAGGAAATTTCTATAAAACAAATGGTGAATAAGGAAAATGGATCTCACTTATTCTTGGTAAGGTTATGCTACCAAAATTATTGTGGACTATATTTTACTTGTGAGAGTTGGGATACCAAGCTTAAAGAAAGAGTGGAAGATCTTCCTTGTGAGACAAGCTTGGCACTACTATTTTTGGTTTCTTGTGTGTGACCCCATTCTAGCTCGGGGAGATAAGATAATAAATTTTGAATTATTACCAAGGATGTATGGGAAGAAGGTTGAATGTTGATGTAAAAACTCTACAAATTAATTACCTCATGCATAGATTGTATTTGAATAATTTTAAATCCTTTATGTTTATCAAGTTCACATAAATAAATTGTTGTTATAGCTTATCAAGAATTGAATAAGTTCCGTAGCTATAGATTTTATTTATGTCAACAGATTTCATGAAAAGAGGATTTCAGTCATTGTGTTATAAAAAAAATAAATTAGTATCCATTCTACATATTTTTCAATACCCAGTGGATTTCCTATTCTAAAAACTGCACTATGTAACTATTTTACACACACACACACACACACACACACACACATATTCTTATGGGAAGAATGAAGATATAATGAAAAAGAAAAGTGATTGGGTCAAGTATATATTTAGTTCATTATTATTAAGCTATATTTGATGATATGTCATTAATGTGTTTTATTAGTGATTCCATTTTGTTTACATTGACGATTGATACAATGTTTATTTTAAGGATTAATTGAGTTATGTATTAAAGAATTGTCGTTAATATTTTTTCAGTTGACATTTTTTATGTATATTAGAAACCATGTTAATATCACAATTATAATGAGTTCATAATGAATGATTTAGGAATAGAAGATATATAAATAATTATTGGATTGAAAAAAAATATATATTGCTTTGACATATTTCACTTACGCTTTAAATGTTAAGTCTTCTGGAGGGTCGTTACACTATGCCACTCATGATTTAGAATTGGAAGGCATAGTTCATTCCTTGAATATGTGGATACATTATCTTATGGGAAAAGTATTTGAGTTGAGGACGAACCATAGTGGTTTGAAATATTTGTTTGAACAAGATAAACTTTGAATGCCAGACAAATCAAATGGCTGCAATGCCTCCATGAGTATGAATTTGATATAAAGAATATCAAAAGCAAGGAGAAAAGGTGGTTGATGAACTCAATAGGAGGGTACATGAAATGCATGTTACAATCATTATCATGTACAAATCTAATTTGAAAGATAGAATTTTGGAACCTGCAAAATTAGACTAGCACTATGTGTAAACAACAAAAAAATTACAACATGGTAATTATTAGCAAAAAATTAAAGCTTATGCGCTAAGGGAGGATGGAATCCTCATGTATCGGGGAAGCTTTTATGTGCCTAATTTTTAGGAGATGAAAAGTATGGTGCTAAGGGAAATGAATAATTTTCCTTATGTTGGGCACCCAAGTTACTAGAAAACCATTGCATATGTAAAGAGCCAATATGTTTTTCCTAGTATGAAGAAATAAGTGGCTAATTATATATCCATATGTCTAGAATTTCATAAGGTAAAGGATCACCAAAAACATCCAACTAGTTTTCTACAACAATTTCCTATTCGAGAGTGGAAATGGGACGTTGTGACAATTGATTTTATTACCAAGCTACCTACAATAATGAAGCATCATGAATCCATCATGGTGGTGGTGGAAAAGTGAAGTAAATATGCTCATTTTAATCTAGTGAAACTAAGTCATAAGGAAACTAACATTGTAGATATTTATATGAGAGAAATTGCTAGGCTACTTGGTGTGCCTAAGGAAATTGTTTCTGATAGAGATCCCAAGTTTACATCAAAATTTTGGAAGGGATTATTTAAGGTATTTGGAACAAATCTAAATTTTAGCACAACATATCACCATAATCATATGGAAAAACATAGAGGGTCAATCGGTTGATTGAGGATATGTTGAGAATGTGTGTCATGGACAAGCCATCAAAATGGGAAGACTATCTACATTTAGTTGAGTTTTATTATAATAATTGGTATAGAACATATTTGGAGATGATCCCATTTGAAGAATTATATGGACGAAAGTAAAACACACCAATGAGTTGGGACAACCCAGCAGAAAGAGCAATGGTTGGGCCAAAATTTCTTAGAGAAATGGAAGAGCAGATGGTGAAAATAAAGCAAGATTTAAGGGTTTCTCTGGATAGGAAGAAAATTTATTAAGACAAAGGTAGAATGCACAAAGAGTTTAAAGTGGGTGAGCATGTCTTCTTAAAACTGAAAGTAAAGAAAAGTTCACTAAAATTGGGGAGCTATCCAAAGTTGGTTGAAATATATTGTGGACCATTTGAGATCCTAGAAAGGATCGGCCTGTTGCATTGTTGGAGGTTTTTCGGATGACCCGAGTTCTACTTTAGGTTTCCAACTAAACCCTGCAAAGCATCGACCCTTTTGAAGAAAAGAAGGTAACACTTTGCAAAAAGTGCACAATGCAGTCTCACTCGAGATGGCTGATGGGTGACTGGAAGACCCAGATGTTTGGAGTATTGGAAAAGAGACTTATGTGAGTATGAGATACATTATTTCTACCTCAAAACACATCATATTTATTATTATATTAAAACAACACACAATTGTATCTTAGATCCACCATTCAGTAATCATTTGCATTCATTTAAGGTTTATTCTGCAGTAATTATTCTGGTTACTATATTATGCACTGCATTTTACTATTGACAGATCAATCCATTCCTCATAACTAAACAATTGCAAGAAATAACATAATCATTCCACAAAGAGACACAAAATTTTCCGTGGTTCACCCCCCTGGGCTATGTCCAAAAAGATGTGTTTGTCTTGGCTCTTTTATTATTCTGCATCAAGGTTATAGTGTTGCGCACATTACATTTCTTTCTACCACCTGGAAGTCCTATGGAATAACCCTCATAGGATGCATACTTCCACTCAACGAATGAAAATATCACACTAGGCTTGACAACCCATGACTTACAACTTTACCTTCGATCACAATGTTTGATCTAATCTATCTCTCAAAATATCTCTTGCTCTATCTCAAAAAAATTCTTGAAGATCATTAGATCATCCTTTCCACTATCTCTCACAATATATTTATATTACAAAAGGAGTTAATTACCCGTTAAAAAATTGTCCAAAACCATAACCCACTAACCCTAGGTGGATTATATTTTTCCACTTTCTAATTCCTTGATCGTGACTGGTCCAAAATCTAACCCTTTTCCTCATTGGTCCACATCTTTCTTTTCTTTCTTTGGCTTTTTGGGTTTCCTGGCACTACTTTTCCAAGTTTTTCAGCACGTGCTCCTTCTTTGGTACAATACCCAAATTCCTTCATTAATTACCGCACCTTTCCATAATATTCTATTTCCATCCCTATATTTATCAACATTTCCTCGAATATTGTTCCAAAATGGCTTGTGCTAACATGCCCCCAACACTCAAATGTGGCTCGTCCCAAGCCACTCAGGCAGTGTCTGCTTCTTGTATTGACTTCTCGAGCACCTAAAGTCTATTTGTAATTTCTTCAACTTGGCATTTTACCTGCATGTTCTTTGCTTCTATAATCTCCATACTTTGTGCAATAATGCGTTCCTTCAACAGTTCCCCACTCTCCAAGCTAACTTGTTCAATTTGGTCCTTTTCTATGTAAATATTAGTGAGCATATGTTCTACTGTTTCGTGTAATGGTTCTAACTAATCCTGCCTTGCCTTCTTATCTACTTGTATGGACTTAAGTTCTTCCTGCATATTCTTCATCTCTTGTGCAATTTTCAGTTTGTCAGGTATTGTCATAGTTGTTTTCTTCTGCTTCAATTCTTGCATCACAATATTTATCCCTTCTTGTTTTTGGTCCAACTCTTGAAGTTTTCCATCCTCCTAAAGGTTTTTCTATAGCTTCACACTCTTATTGTAAAGTTTTCTTATTTCCTATAGTATGAGCACAATGCTTTCTGTATGATATGTATCTTCCTTTTCTCTTTGTTTTCTTACTTCTGGTGGAGTACTAGGTGTGAAGAGTTTTGTTAACTCTATAATTTGGATTTTGTAAGCCTCCACAGCCTATGATATTTTATTAATTTTTTCCTATGTGGGTATATTCTCTCCTTGTGCGTTGCCAGTAATGGTTTTAAATACTTCTTAAACTTACTTCTCTATTCTTCCAGCGCACTGTTTGGTTTCATCCCTCTCGAACTGCACTTGCTTAAGAGTTATATCCAATGTATTATTTACTTGCTTGGCCAACTGTAAGCTTGTGGAATTTGCATGGGCCCTTGACTAGATTTCTTGCCCGACACTTACCTGTAGCTTGTACAACACTTTCGTTGGAATCTTGGGCAGTGCCAAGTCTAGATGATCCATATCCTTTGGTGGCCTCTATGATGTAGCTTCATCTACCTGCAACATGCCCTGGGTGATATGGAAATTTTCACTCCCCATAACTATGGTCTACACCATCTCCTATTATGAAAGTATTCGTTCTTAAGAGGTTTGTTGTTGTTGTTGTGCTAGACCTTTTTTCCATGTTGTGGTAATCTGCAAATGATCCAATGCATCTTTGACCTCTATCAATTTCTTCACTATTTCCTCCCTCTGCTTATCAACATCATACAAGACTTTTTTTGTGCGATCCTGTACTTTTTCTTCTACTAAATATGAATCATCCTATGTAAGTGTAGGTTTAGGAATGTCCTCATGTGCCTTGATTTTCTTGCATTTTCTTTCTATCTACAACACTATTATTTTCCTTGGAAGTGTCTCTATCTACGTGATTTGAGCTAGAATATCCCAATCTGGGAAATTTCCACCTCTTATTTCCTCCTGCATAGGAATATTTGTATCAATTAGCGTTCCTCCATTTATTTCTTATGTGTGCTCCTTTTCCTGAGTTGAATCCTTTGGGATAGTGTTTTTCTGCCTTGACTTTTTGTTTTTTGTGTTATCCCTTTCTTCCTTTCTGGGCTCTGTAGCTTTCCTTGTGGCTGTTGCTGGGCTAGTTGACTGTTGTGAAGGTCTAATATCTACTTGTTGTTTATATTTTTGTACTTTCTTTGGGATTACTGGCACCTTCGAATCTTCAGGTCAATTGTTCATATCCCACTATACTTCTTCCCCCGTGACACAATATGTCAACTGCAACCATTCCTTTTTAGAATCCCTCTTAGCCTAGATCCATATGTTATTCCTTGAAGCTTGGAAATTGGTTATTCCTTGATTCTCTCTCACAATTTATGGTGGTATTCTCCATGTGTTTTCCATATTTTCCTGCATCTCATCATAATACATCGAAAAAATTCTAGAATTCCCCTTCCTTTCCTTTAGATCTAAAGTATGCCATAAGGATGTGTATTTTGTTGCGTGACATTTCCCCGACCTCTGGTAAAATCCACTATACTTTGGTTCTCCCCATCAAACCAGTGATATCAATATGATTAACCATGGATAATGAAATTATGAACTGAGGTCCTACGCATCCTTGCAATCATCCAAAAACAAGTCTATTATATATGGAGCCCAACTAAGTAGACTTTGTTAAGCCCTAATATTGGCTCATTACCACTTAATTGGGGCATATTAGATTAGTAATGTTATTTTATTTATGTCAGCTTTAGGCCATTAGTTGTGATTTAGATTACTAATGTTATTTTATTTATGTCGGCTTTAGGCCATTAAAACCTCCTAGTCTCCTATATATACCAAGGAGACATTTTCATTTTGAATCATCTTGTACTTGAACATTTAAGTGGGGAAAAGGAGGTTGCCCCCTCAAAGAGGCTTATTATCTGATATTATATCTTTTTCAAGGCGTTGAGTACTTTTCTTGAGGTTTTTCTATGCTATATCGATGTTTGGTTCTTAACATATGGTATCAGAGCTCAAGGTCTTGGGGTTTCGCTGCTACATCTGAGACACCGTGGAATTTTCCCTATAACTTTTTTTCTACAACGTTTCAGAAGGAACGGTTTGGAGGGTATTTAGAGGACGGATCAAGGTACGTTGGGTTCAAAATTGAGCTCCTGAGGCCTTATACTTTCGGATATATAGCCTCTACAAGTTCGGGTTCTGGAATCATCCTGAAATGAGTCTTTTCAAAATTTTCGCTATAAAATATTTTCTGTAACGTTTCAGACCTTGAAATCTAGGGACCATTTACAGAAATTAGTTTTTTATCTGTGGTAAAAGGTTCAGCTTCTGGGTCTTTTTAAATTTGTAGATAGACCTTGTGTAAGATAGGGTATCTGACTAGTCCTATTGGCTAGTCTCAAGAAGGTGTTCCAGGTAAAACAAGCATAATTTTTTTCTGGAGTATCCAAATTGAGTGGGACTGGTTGCATTGGATCGTGGACAGTCTGTAGTACTTTGGGTGTGAGTTTCAGAATTTGATATCAATTATTGTGTGCGGGGCACAATATACAAGTGAGATCTCCTGGAAAGGCCAAAAATCAGCAAGTTGTGGGGAAGTTATTGTAAATTCCACTTGGCACATCCAATTTTGATCAGACCTGTGGAATTGAAGAGAAAACATATCAGATAAATACATAAGATAAAGTTTCATACCCATAAGGTCCAAAAATTGGGAGATACAACAGAAGAAATATTGTCTAGCAGAACCAACTCAAAATCAAGGTTCAAAAGTGATACTTGGCCAACATGCCACCCAAAAAGGGAACTTCTACACCAAATAAGCCTCCAGAAAATCCTACTTGGACTCTTGATGAAGGTGAAGAAATGCGTAGGGACATAAATGAACTACAAGCTAAGATGGATTCAATGGAATCCAAGTTGGATACTAAGATGCATTCAATGGAATCCAAGTTGGATACTAAGATGCATTCAATGGAAGCTAAGTTGATGGGTTCAATGGAAGCTAAGTTGGATACTAAGATGGATTCAATGGAAGCTAAGTTGGATACTAAGATGGATTCAATGGAAGCTAAGATCATGGAAGTAATGAAAAACTTCGTAGCAGAGAAGACACCCAAAAGTGAAAATTCATGATGAGGACACAAGGAAGGTGAATCAAGAATGGAGAAACTCCAACTTTGGTTTGAAGAACAACCACGTTCCTAAGATTGATATGAGGAAGTTTGATGGCAAGGACCCAATCACATGGATACTTCAGATGGAGCAA
>ML817059.1:101484-118250 GCA_009831015.1 Picea engelmannii | reverse complement strand
AGTCCCATATTTATTCTTTATCTCATCTTCTATGGATTTTTATTTTGTTTTGTCATCCAAGTACTGCTTTGGTTTTACTCCATATGTTGGTAATCTTGTGATTTTAGAAATTAGATCCACATATATGGATGCAGATCTATCCATCCATAATATGACTTCATGTACCCATGATAATAACTATTTTAAATATGCATTCATGTCCTTTCCTGTCCCAAAGTGAGGAATCTCCAACAGGTTCATAATTCTTGTGTTGTATAGCCCTACAATCCATTGTTTTGTCTCTAGTATGGGATCTCCTCATGGGCCTTCTCCTTTAATTTCCATGTATACTTGTTGCACGAAATCAAAAAACTTCCCCATGTATACAACAACATGGTTAACATATTTAATTTTGTTAACAAATCCTAACATGTCATCAAATATTTTAACTCCTTCAGGGATCTGCGATAGTGACAACGTGAATTCCCTATGCTTTCGCGGTGTTGATAGTGTTGCATGTTTTTCCTTTGTATTTTTTTTCCTTGATGATGGAATTGTTATTTCCACTTGGTTACCTTCCTCATTGTCCTATTCTTCCTTAGTGTCGATGTTCTATTGGTTTGTAATGTCTTCAACCTGCACTTGTTCCTCCGATTTTTGTGCTTTCTCTACTGCAAGGTGTTGCACTTCTTCTGCTTGTTTCCTGGACTCCTCGGACTCTGTCTGTTCATCATCTTCCTCATTCATCTATTGTGATGCTCCCAACCCAGTTTGTTGCATATATTTTTTCTCCATGCTAGTGTTTTTCAATTCTCTCTGTGGGTCAATGTCAATTTCTTTTGTTGTCAGGTTTTGTTGATCTTGTTCTTCTATAATAGTCAGACTAACTAGTTTGATTACTGGGGATGGAACAATTTCAAAATACATGAATCCTTCCATATGGTTAGGGTTTTATCCATCAGATGCTAGATATTTTGTAGACTTTGTGGTACTTAGTTTTTTTCTTGTGAACTGGTTGGGATCTCCAAGATTCGAGGGTGCGCTTCTACTAAATTTGGAAGGGTTTCTTTGAATCTTAAGTAAACACCTCAGAATCACCAAATCACACTAAGTTTTCTCCCTTGGCTATGGTTTGCACAAATTCACAATGAGGCTTTTTCATTTGTGTTTTCTTGTTTTATAGGTCGTGCCATAAATGCCCTATCACACCACAATTTTCTGATTACCGCTTTTTCTTTTTCCGACTGTTCCATGTGTCGACGCATTGTCTTTTCAGCCTGGTCAGATTTCTTTGGCATGCAGTGTATTAAGGTTCTTTCATACCAATTATTATCTGATGTGCAATGTATTATAAAACTACATGTTTAACATTTATCCATCTACTGCATCTTTTTGTATTTTTCTTATTTTTCCAAAAAAAAAAATATTTTTTCTTTTTTAGCTCCTACTATATACACTATGCACAATTGTAATTTTCTACATTGTAAGTACTAAGGTTTACTGTTTCAACTATCCCTATATAGTTTCATTCGACTGCCATTAACCAATCCTTGAATCTCTTTTCCTGCTAGATCCTGCAACTGCACAACACCTCCGTCTATGATAGATTTTATCTCATATGGCCCGAGCCAATGCATCCTGGATTTTCCTAGATGCTATAAGTATTTTCTATCACAAATAAGAATCATATATCCTTCCTTAAAGTTTTTCTTTTTAATGTGTCTATCATGCCAAGATTTTCCTTTGGCTTTCTGTACTTCCTAATGGAAACCAACCATAATCTTGTCCTCTTCTAGTTCTATGAGTTGAGACAATCTTTCTTGTACTACACCTCTTTCTGTCATGTTTGTAATAGATGCAATGCACAGACTGGGTATTAAATATTATAAAGGAACTATTTATTCCTGACCACAGACCAAACTGAAAGGTATTTTCCTTGTGAGTTTCTTGCATGTGGTTCTATATTCCCATAATGTTGCTGGTATATTTAGATCCCAATCATCCATGTTTACATTGCAAATTTTAGTTAAGGAATTATCCAATATTTTATTAAATGCTTCCACTATTCCATTATCATGAGGATGGTATGGAGTGCTCATTTTATGGTGTATTTCAATTTCTTCAGTCATTTCTTGAATGGTATTGTTGATCAAATAAGTTCCCTAATCACTCATCAAAATTATAGGGAATCCAAATCTTTTAATTACTTGTTCAAACAGAAAGTGCACTGCAATATTTCACTATTTCTTCTTCAACCCATCTGGTTAGATATTCTATCACTGTAATGATGTACCTTTCTCCCGATCTTCTAGTTGGTGGGTTGATTCATCCTACAAAGTCTATTTCCCATTTTGCAAACACTTGAAGGGTTACCTGAGGTTTTAGGGGAATCTCATCCCTCCTGGATGGTTTCCCTACACTCTAACAGACATCACAAGTCTGGAAATATTCCTTTGCATATTTAGAAACTATTGGCCACTATAGTATTGTGCACAATATCTTATGCACAATGGATTTTCCTGCATAGTGTCCTCCAACTATTCCTTCATGTGCTTCTACTAAGATGACAGGACATTCATGTTCCATGACACATCTCCTTAGAATATTATCTTCACCTTGTTTATATAAGTGTCCTACAATAATTTGGTAATCTGTAGGTCTAAACAACAAATTCTTCTTCTCTGCAGTGTTGTATTCCTTTGGGAAAAATCCTATACTAAAAAATTCAATGATATCAAAAAAGTATTCATCAACAATCTACACTGAAAAGAGTTGTGCATCAAGAAAATTGTCATCCAAGATGCTTGGTTCCTCTCCATTAGTTATCCTAGAAAGATGATTTGGCCATGTGTTTAGTGTTCTAGGTTTCACTACTACTTTGAAATCAAACTCTTGAAATAACAATAACCATCTACATATTCTTCCCCCCAACACTCGCTTGTTGACTAGGTATCTGAGAGAAGAGTGATCTATGAAAATTTTAAAATGTTGGCCTAATAAATAATGTCTAAAATTTTATAATGCACATACCATAGTCAAACCTTCTCTCTCTATTTTATTATAATTATGTTCTGAATATGAGAGTTTCCTACTTGCAAATGCTATTGGGTGATCTATGTCACTTTCTCTTGGTTGTGCTAGTACTGCTCCAAGTGCTATTGAAGAGGAATCCACATGAGCATGGAACTATTTTGACCAATCTAGAAACACCAGAATTGGTGTACTTGTCACCATTTTCTCTTGTAATATGTCCAAAATTTGTTGGCACTCATCATTCCATTGAAACTTGGTATCCTTATTTAATAGCTTCTCCATGGGTTCAGTAATCTGTGTGTAGCTCTTTATAAAATTTCTATAGTAGCCTATATGACCTAGTGTATCTCTTAATTGGCACACTGACTTAGGTGGTGGTAAATTAACAATAACAACAATATTTGGAGGGTCAACTAGTAGACCCTATTTACAAACCAAATGTCCAAGTAGAATTCCAAATGGTGCGTTGAATATGAATTTCTTAATGTTCAAAGAAATTTGGCATTATCTACACCTGTCTAGCATTAATCCTAATACTTCAACATGATCTTTTAATAGGCTAAATATTGTCCAATCATATGTTGGCACAAATGTTTGAGACCAGGGTCCTCTTCAAGTTAGCAACAAAACGAGTACCGATGTAGTCTAGTGTGATGACATTTTCATCTTTCTGGAAGGGAAGAAGTCTCACCTGAAGAGCGACCGAGACATGAAGAGTAGGGAAGGGTAAAAATAATGCTTATTCATATCTACAAGTTATCAAGATTAATACCACTCTTGCACAAGATAGATTAACCATATTATAGTCTTTAATATCTCATAACCCAGGGTAAGAGAATAAAGTTGCACAAAACATCATAAATAAATATAGAAGCATCATGCATAATAGACATAACATAATATCATTCCATGGAAACATGAATCATCATATATAGAGGTATTCTTTTAAATTTTATCCCCATCAATATTTTGTTATATCAGTTTCCTTACTCAAAATACATTCACAAATTATCTCAGACATATACAAATTCATGCCAGAGAGAATCAACAAGTACAATTGAAGATAGTACAAGACCAGATCATATTCTCTACAGTATCTTACTGTTACTACCTCTAATGTAATACAAGAGTAGTTTCCCTTACATTCCCAATATAGCGCAAAACCAATTCTCACTACCCAACCTGATTGCAATCCTCTTCTTTCATTATATACTACAATCCTTTTTTGTTGATTGAGAACCCATGAGCTCTCTCCTCTTCTTGATTATGTTTCAACTATTCCTCCTAAAATTGATTGTACGTTGGCCTCTAACTATTTTTTGTTCTAGCACCTTTTTGTTGCACTCTCTTTCACTCAACCTTATTTTCCTTCATTTTCTTGGTTTTTTGGATCCGTGGTAGCTTTCACAACTTCTATTTATCAAAACAAAGGGCCCAATAGGCCCCAACCACAATCCTTGACTTTCCCTGAGTAGAGTCTTTGGTTCTTCCGTGGTATCTGGTTTGGCTTGTGATCCTTCTATGGCTTTGATTTCTTCTTTTGGCTTGCTTCCATCCATGACTCGATTTGTTTCTTCCTTGGCTCCTTCAAATGAAGGGTGCAACTTTGGAACCAGTTCTAGGGATTTCTTCCTAATATTCTGGAAATGTTCAATTTTGTCTTGCCACTTCCTAGAAAACAATAAGGATTCTGCTACAAATTGTTGAGTTGCGTTGGTGCTGAACTCCTTTGGCTTTTATGTGTTAAGAGAATTCCATTCTACATATTCTATTGTCTCCACCTGGTGCATCTAGAGGTATGCATTATGTAGTACTCGCTGAAAGTCTCTCAGTTCCTTCTTGGCCACTGTTTGAGTTTCAAATAGGGCATTCAAAGTGTTTTCGGCTTGTTGGATCTCATCAATTTTTTCTTGTTGTTCCAAAGTATCCTCTACTTTGGTAGATTCTTTGTTGAGGGTTTGGATTTTTGCGCGTAACTCTTCCAGTGCTTGGTTTCACCAAGTTATCACACTCATCCAATCCCTGTCTTCCTTAAAAATGGTAGTGCACTCAACAATATTCTTATTCAACACATCTCTAGCATCGTTTCCTTCCAGGACAACCCTTTATAGTTATTATTGGAGTTCTCTAGGATATCCATAGACCTTGAACTTCATTCCCTCCAAATTCTCTTGGAGGTCCTCTGCTCGATCTGTTAGCGCCTACCATGTTTCCTTGACTAATACAATTTGTTTCTTTGTCTCTTTGGTTGTGATGAACTATGGAAGCTAAGGTTCTTCTTTCCTGAAGGTCAAATAGGCCTCAATTAAATTTTCCTTCACCTTCTCCATTTTATGCTCCTCATGGATTTTTAAATATTCCCCATGCATCCGTTTTGTTTTCGCCATCATCCCTTCCTGTCTCCAGAATTCAACTTTCTTTTCGACTTGTTGAATTTGTTGCTCCAAGTGATCAGTAGAGGCTCTAATTAAGCCTACTAGTTGTGGTGTAGACAAGTGAGGTAGCTCACCGGATGTGATTGGAGCTTCCAACGAGAGTCTACTTTGAAGTGGAAGCCCACTGGCCATGGACTGTTCTGAGGGTGTCTCAACCTCTTATTCTTCTGGGGATGATCCTCGCAACTGTTGAGGTAATTTTTTCTTGAGGGACATCTTAATTAAAGGGATAACTTTCATTTTCACTAGGAAGAGCTGTAAATGTTCCCAGCACTGTTGCAGATCTTGGAGTATTGGCTCTAACTACTCTTTCATCGACACAATGCTTTGTCTTGAATGAGTCTCCTATAGTGCTTGAGACTACAAATCTTATTGATTTTCTATCCTTGTTATGAGTGGAACTTCTGGGGTCCCATCCCGAACCAATGGAACCTCAATGAGAATATTTAGCCTTGGAGACTAAGGAACTGAGAGTGGGACTTGTGGGGATTGAGTGAGTTCTGGAATTTCTGGTTATTGTCTCTCCACAGAGGGAAGAGTGGATGAAGTGGACACACCTAGAATATTTGACCATCTCGGCGTGGCAGCTGCTAATAGGATAAGATCTCCAAATTTCCCAAGGTTCTCTGGGATGTCTAGTTGCATGGGTTTTCGTGAGTTGGGTGGTGGTGGGTCTGTGGTATCCTTAGATGGTGGTGATGGGGCTTGATTTGAAATCATAGTGGAATATTTTTTGGGATCTATCTCGGTGTCATTGATATAGTAATAACATTTTGGGAAGCATGAGTGGTTTCTCTGGTGTGAGTTAAAGAACTATATATGGGCTAAGATTTTATGACTTTGGCTGGGCTAACTTAGGGGAAACACCAATTCTAGTATTTTTAGTAGGAACCTCACCTGTAAAGGAAACAACTAAAATGTCATTGATGGACTTACCTAAGAGTACCTCCTCATCCAAAAGCTTGGGAAATCCTGTTAAGCTCCTTTTGGGATGATACAATTGGTGTTCTTACTCTTCTTCTTAATATGATGGTGTTTGAGACTTCAACGGAAAATCTAATTTACACGAACTCGACCCTGCTTCCTTTGTCGAACTCTTCTTCTTCAAAAACTTTGGTGGAAAATGGTAATGCATTGTCAACTTGCATGGGTTCCATTTGACTCTCGACCAAGAGATAACCTCTTTATCAAATATTTCTTCATCTAGATAGAACAGTAGAAACCTCATGTGGAAATTAGAGGGCTTTGCATGCCTTGGACAAACAAAAATGTAGTGGTGATTCGAGGTGAATGAGATATTTATTTTTTTCAGGTTCACCAGTTCCTATGGTATGCTCATCCTTTGGGTGGCATCAATCAACTGATTGTACCACTTTAGGAACGCAACATTATTGAATTCCATATTCTTAGAATCTGACCTTGCATGCCAAGGTTGAAACATCTTTGTAAGGTGCCCCTTATACGCAGGTGCTAGTTATATTCCTGTGGGTGGCCACCACCTCAAAATTGTAAAATATAGAAGAAAATACCCATACATGAAGGTTCTTCCCTTCTCCTGAACTTCCTCACAAGTAATGAGGAATTCCTCCAACATGTAACTGTACCAGTTAAAGACTACATTGTTTGTATAGAAATATGCCACTGACAGGGCATACGATGTGCATTCTCCCTTGTAGTATGAGCGCATGATTTTGCTGGTGATTACATAGCAGGTTGTTCTCACCATTTCTAGGAGAATTGGTTCGATTTTCACTGTGTGAACCCCTCGCTGGGTATGGAATTTTTCATACAAACCGATTTCACCCTTCTTCTTGGGATGGTTGCTCGGCCCTTGGAACCCTTTAGATACATCCTCAACTTCCAACGATAGTCCTGTGAACCAATGGATATCCTCTACGTGGATGGGATATCTCTTGCCAATCCATAATCTCCTATCGTGCACTCTACTTATCAGAAACTTGGTGCATTGTGAAATCTCACCAGTGGTTCCAAACATTGGTAAATCCACGAGGTGCATGATAGTTGAGTTGAACATGTTAATAAAGTAATATTTTGGGATGAAATTCACTTCCCCTATTAGATCAGAACCCAACTCCTAGAACACAACTATATTCATTTGTGGGAATAATGTCACATCTATTAGATTGAGGTCGAGGAGTTTCTCTTTGTCGGCCTTCCTTTTGGCATCGCCCAACACTTCAATTCTGGGATCATAGGGCTCATCTGGGATTGATTATTTAGAGAATGATCTTCTTCCTCTCACTATTCTTGGCATCTTAGATATTGAGCATTGGTAAACACGCTGAATTGGGGGGTGGGGACATGGCTGGGGAGAAAGATGATTTTTTCAGAGTGTGCCAGGGTGCGGGAAAATCAAGGACAAAGGGAAGCGAATTTAACAGTGTGTCATTCACAATAAGATTTTGGGATCTTATAGATGAGATAACAGGATAAACTAGTAATTTATCATAAATGATCTAGTAATTAAGCCAACAACGCAATCTATGGCCTGGACGCCCGACAATACTGATAACAGGGTAAAATATCTAAACAGATCCTAAATTTAATGGGTGGTCTAACCAACACATGGCCTATGTAAGGGAATTTCCATTTTAATGATTGAGAATCATAGTGGGAATATCCATAACATCCATGTGTACAGGGACTTTTAAGACTTTACAAGATATTCTGACGTTTTTTGGCAGTTAACATAAAGGGTGCGACTGGATGTGATGTGATTTCCACTTAGTCGTTAATATGTTTCAGATTCACTCCCCCCAAACCACAATGTGGTTTTCAGGTGGATTTATGTGTATGATTGAGTGAAATGGTGACTTATCTGACAACGCGTTGTTGAGTAATAATTTATGAAAAGGCCCAACAATTAGACTGAGAAAACATATGTCATGGCACCACTGAGCACACTCTGGCATTGTTACATTTACTAAAAGAAATTACAAAAGGAAAGCAAAGTCTAACTACTGTACAAGCTTGCTTGGACTGAAAAAAAAATCCCTCTGTTAAGTGTGGGAAATGTAGGGCTTTAGGCATGCACCATTCACCCAACCCGGTCGAAGGATACCATCTAGTTGCACTAGATTCATTGCACCAGACTGTTGAATTTCAGCGAATAGGAATGGACCTAACCAATACATGCACAACTTGCTTGTATGTTTCTAATAACGACTGCCATAGAGGAGTACGTGACCCCCTTCTGTAAAACTATTGGACTTAATGTGTCTATCATGCCATTCTTTTTTCCTAGATTTTTCCACTGTCTGATGAAAATAGACTAATAATCTTGCTTCCTCAAGTTCCTGCAAGTCTACAATCCTTTGTGCAACTGATTCATCAATTGTAATATGTGTAGCGTGTGCTATATAGATACTACGAGTGATAAAATTTGTAGGTACAACAACTTCCGTACTGTAAACCAACTGAAATGGGATATACTTGTGCAACTTATTTATGGTAGTCCTATAATCCAATAAGACTGTTGAAACTATATCATCCTAGTCCTCCTTGTTTTCATAACACACCTTCATCAATTCTCTTTCCAAAATCTCGTGGAATGCCTCCACTATCCCATTAGCTTGTGGATGATAAGGACTTCTCTTATGGTGCTGGATGAGGAATTTTGTTGTCAATGTTGCGACTTTGGTGCTGATGAAGTGAATACCTCGATCATTGGTCAGGATCCTAGGACATCCAAACTGGGCAATAATGTTCTCAAATATGAATCTAGCAGCTATATCTTTTGAAAAATCCTAAACTGCCTCTGCATCAGCCCACCACGTGAGATATTCTTTTGGGATGATGATATATCTTTCCTTTGAATGCTTGGTGGGTGGATTGATTGGTCCAACAAATTCAAGAACCCACTTCTCAAAATCCTGTAATTCTCTAACTCGATGAAGAGGTAATTCATATCTACGTGATGGCTTGCCTACTCATTGGCAAATTCCACAAGATCTAACATATGATTTAGCATCCTTGAATAACATTGGCCACCATAACCTAGCTTGAAGTACCTTTTGTGATGTATATTTCCCTCCAACATGTCCTCCTGCAACTCCACTGTGGCATTACCATAGGATATATTGCCTCTCATGGGTTAGGACACACCTTTTGAGAATGTTATCTAGTCCCATCTTATAGAGTTGTCTCGCAATCAGTTGGTATTCTACTACTGGACCACCAAGTGTCATTTTTAGGTTGCGAAATAATTTTATGGGCAGGTCCTCGAGTTGAGGAAGGAACTAATGTCTTCAAGATACTCTGGGATGTCTTCAATCCAGAACACTTTTGCATTGGGGAGATGGTCATCCACTGCTCCTCCACTTTCCCCTAATTCTAGTCCGGATAGGTGGTTCAAACCTACATTACATCTTCTAGGCTTGACAATTACCTTGAATGAAACTTCTGAAAGAGTAAGATCCATCTACAAATCCTTCCCTCAAGGAATGACTTATTAACTAGGTACTTCAAATCATAATGGTCAGTAAAAAACATAAAATCAGAGATTAGTAAATAGTGTCTAAATTGTTGCAATGCATAAATCATATCTAGACCTTCCCTTTCGATTGTTGTGTAGTTGTGTTTGAATTGAGAAAGTTTTCTGCTAGAAATGTAGATAGGGTGGTCCATATTCCCTTCTCCTGGTTGCACCAAAATGGCTCCCAGGGAGATACCTGATGCATCCACATATACATGGAATTCAATCTCCCAATTGGGGTATATAAGAATGGGTGTAGTACTGAGTTTTTCCTTGATGATATCAAATGCCTTGTCACATTCAACTGCCCATCAAAATGCTTCAGAATTATTCAATAGTTTCTCCAGTGGTGCCGTGATACTTGCATATCTTCTCATGAAGCTATGGTAGTATCCTGTATGCCCAAGAATCGAGTGAAATTATCTAACACTTGTAGTTGGAGGCATGTTCAGGATAACCACAACTTTAGTTGGGTCCACCATGACTCCTTCCTGACAAATAATGTGTCCTAGTAGGTTGTCATGTGGTGCACATAAAATACACTTCGTCAAGTTCATAGATAACTATAATTCCCAACATCTATTAAAAATCAATTGTAGTATCCCTACATCCTCCTTCAAAAAAATGTTTACAATCGATTGTCCATGTAGACTTCTAGAAAACTGTGTATGAAGTCACAAGATATTGCTATAAAAATCCTGGAGAAGACTGCTAGGGAATTCTTTAAGAAAAAATACATCACATTGTATGCAAATGACCCCCACTCCTTTATGAATGTGGTCTTCTTCTAAAATTCTGACTTGGTGATACCCCAAGAATTCATCTATAAATAAATAAACATCTTTCCTCGCAACTTGATCTAACACCTCATCACTAAAGGGTGTCAGAAACGAATCGTGCACACATACAGAATTCAAACTCCTATAGTTGACACAGACCTAAATGTCTTCTATAGAATTATTAATCTTTATTACTATGGGGCTAACCCACTCTACTTCTCCGATAAGAAATACCAGTCATGCCGCAAGCATTTTTTCCACTTCCTTCTTGACCTTCTCTTTTACCTTGGAATTGAGATGATATGGTCTGTGCTTCCTGGGTTTTAAGTAAGGTTTTAGCTTGATATTCATATCCCCCATGGATCCTTTTATTCCTTTCAGTTCTGAGAATTTTTTTGGGAATAAGTCCTCATATTCCTGCAATAGGCTCTAGACTTCATTCATGGTTTGCTCATCCTATTAATCTCCTAAGGAAACTATCTTAGGATGATCTTCACTCCCTATATTTATTTTTTTCAACTTTAGGGGATGGTTATAGGAGATATAGGTATGACGGGGTATTGTGTCATGGATTTCTCTAGTACCTTCAGTTTCCTTGACATTTAGGTTTCTAAGTTCTTCTAATTCATTGGACTCTTCCTGGCCTTTATCAATTTTACAACAAGCTAAAGTTATGATATGCTTGTGGCCTAGACTGTACTGAAGCAAATGGGCATGATCATAACATACTAATAGGCTCGATATTTGATTACAAATGTCAGTAAATATAATCTCCCAAATTCTTTGAAGGACTAAGTGAAGCTCATGGGACTTACCAGTGAAGGAGAAAACGATACAAAACTGGTATTTTAAGGTCTGCCAACAACTTGTTTGTCTTCTAGTCTCTTCATGTGTGTACTAGGATTTTTGGATCACACCTAGCGAGTGGAAAATAGTTGAACCCATAACTGAGAGGGTACTTATTCAAATCACCATTACTTTAAGCAGTTCTCAACCTGCACTCTAGGGTCAGACTACCCATCAAACAATTGTGTACCTTGAAAATCCATGCTCATATCTTCTTTCAAATGATCGCTATTGATGAATCTACATCGAATATCTCTCATTGCATTCTCCCAATCCAGAATCAAGGCACTGTGAGTGGCCCACCATCTAGCCGGGGTATCCTTCAACGATATATAAAAAACTAAGATTCTTTGATCTCGCACAATTTTTCCTTCTATGTCGGTGAGAAAGTTGTCCAAGTCTGAAGTACCATCATATGTTGGGTGATTCCTTATCTTGTTTCCAATCCATATTGTTTCCATGATATTTTTGAAATGTATTGAGAATATTTTGTATGAACCTTGCTGCCAACTGTCAAAATCCAGTTCTGAGTCCTCATCGACTGACTATATGCTCCTCCAACTTATCGATCCATCTATAGTGGGGTTAATATAATCCAGTCTCATCACTGTTCTTATGGTGTTTAACTGGTCAAGAAGTTTGGCTCCATGCTGTTATCCACTGGCTTAGTATATCTAAGCCCCAAGTATAGATCTAAGGATTGGACTACCTTTATTCCATTTGCATCAAATGTCACAGTGTCCCGCTTTAAGTCAACAACAACATAATTTTCATATTCCTAGTAAATTCCTAATAAGTAAAGGTAGGGTTCTTTGTCTCCCATGTTTTCAATCACTTTGAAATCAACTATCATTTTAACTCTCGCAACATCTACCTCCACATTTTCCATCCTCCCTACTGGGAAAATGCAGTATTGGTTTTCCATTCTTAGTTGGATGGGGGAATACACTAACTAAGGTTTCCCAAGAGTGTAACATACCCAACCACCCATAGGTCGGGGTATGCTACCTTCAAGACTGCCCCTGGACTTTTTTTTTAATCTATACCTTTTTAAAATTTAAGGATGCATAAAAGGAAAGACTTTAATGACATGCACAACAATAGTCAACAAGCATGCATAGTCTAAAGATTCAATTAAACGATAATTAAATATATAATGGAAATACATTCATATACATGCAAATGATACCATAACAAAGATCACTTATCTTTATGAAATATAAAACCAACTGGCTACAAACAAAGGACGTTCCACCCAACGATAGACACTACTGTTGCAAATCTCAATAGTAGCGTCACCCCCGAGCCAGGGATATGAATCCACAAGGATGGTTCCAGAGTGTTACTTGGCTTCCCAAACCAGTCAACACCCAAGCTCTCACAGGCTTCCCAGCTCTCACAACAATACAAGTACCCAACTCTCTTCTACCCAGCTTGCACCACCCAAGAGAACGGACCTCCACCCTTCTCTGCCACACAATCCCTCAGGCAGTCCTTCTCCTTATTCGGGCTCCAATGCAACTAGTCCAGAATCTCAATGCTGGAACTCTCAGGACTTGCAGTTGTGAGAAATGATGGACACAAGCCAACGTATCTCATACATGCATGCCTTAAGTCACGACTCGATCACACCAATGACCACTACAACCTACCATACCATGGCTAATTCTGCAACATTTCGGTTCCCCTTTCCCAAGCCAATACACGAATGAGGATGGTTCAATGAATGGGTGAGTGAGTGCATGAAAGTGCGTGAGGGAAATGAATGAACTTACAGGAAAATTAGCGAACAAGCCATCAGTTGAACCCCCCCATCAGACCAGAGGCGGGTTTAAGTAACTTCGTGGGGAATCAAAAACCTCCTATCCTTCCCCAAGAATCTTATGTAACCGATCCCCTCCCTTAGGAAAAAATGGTAATTAAATTAGGAATAAACACTTATCCCCTTAATCCCCCACTCTTGTGGAATCATAACCCCCTATAACTCTAGTCCTTATTCGTCTAGCAACCAACCATGTATTTATTATTAATAATGATAACAAAATTACATGTCTTGGGCACACTGTCCTTTTAATAATTGTTTGGGCACCCTGGCCTCTCAGCATTGTAACCATACATTATTTAAAATGGGGGTTCAAAACCTAGGGTGTTACATCCCCTCCTCCTTATTTTGGCACTATCCTCAGTGCATATACAAAATAGAGATCAAGATCTCAAATTTATTAAAAAATCTATGGGTACTCTTCCCGCATGGAACCTTCATGATCCCAGGTAGAATCTTCAGGACCGTAGCAGGTCCATTGAAATTTTACCAACTCTATAAATCGATTCTGGAGCATTTTGAATTTTCTATCCAATACCCACACTGACTAAACCTGAAAATATCCCTTCGTCTCTACCTGAATCAGATGCCAATCAATAAATTTTTTATGGTCATGTACATATTTCTTTAGTAAAGATACATGAAATACATTATGCACATTCATGGAAGCAGGCAATGCAAGGATGTATGCAACTAGCCCTATTCTATCCAATATTTCAAATGGATCATAGAATCTAGTTGCCAGCTTTGTACAACTACCTAATTTCAAAGAGCTTTTCTGGAGATTCACTTTCAAAAGTACATGCTCCCCTAATTTAAATTTTGTAGCTATCCTGTTCTTGTCTGCATAAACTTTATGTCTATCCTAAGCTACCTTTAAATTCTTCTTGATCTTAACCACCTGGTCTTCCATGTCCTTGAGAAACTCTGGCCCAAGTAGCACTCTATCTGCTAGGTTGTCCCAGCTTACTGAAGTATCACATTTCCTACCATGCAAGGCTTCAAATGGGATCATTATTAATGAATCTTGATACCCATTATTATATGCAAACTCAACCAAGTGTAAGTAATCCTCCCACTTAAATGGCTTATCCATCACATACATTCTCAACACATCTTAAATTATTTTATTGACTCTCTCTGTTTTCCCATATGTCTGGGGATGATATGCCATGCTAAAGTTTAGATTTGTGCCAAATCCTTTAAACAATCCCCTCCATAAATTAGAGGTAATCTTTGTATCTCTGTCCAATACGATTGTCCTAGGTATCCCATGCAACCTAGCAATTTATTTCATGAAAGTTTTTGTAATATTATCTGTTGTATGCATTGTCTTCACAGGGAAAAAGTGAGAAACCTTTGTTAATTTGTCAACCATCACCATGATTCAATCATGTTACTTATTCATTCTGGGTAATCCTGTGATGAAATCCATAGTGATCACTTCCCATTTATTCTCTGGGATTGGCAATGGATGTAGCGAACCCGCTAGGTGCCTATGCTTAGCCTTTACCTTTTGACATTCCATACATCGAGCGATGTAATCAACAACATCCTTCTTCATTCCCGGCCAAAAGAACTGGATTCTTACTTCTGTAATTGTTTTCTGGTAACCGAGATGTCCAACATAAGGAACATCATGAATCTCCTTCTGTACCAAATTCCACAGTTCTCTAGAATTAGGAACATAGATTCTATTTTTAAGCATGAGTAATCCGTCTTCCTTTATCTCATACTCCTTTATTTTCTGTTGTACATCTCCTTGTTGTAAGCTTTCCTTTACCTGCAGGTATTTCTAGTCTGTAACAAGACCATTTAAATTATGCTCTTCAAGCTTGACTGATGCATACCGATGACATTAGCATGCATGATATGCATTCTTATACTAAGTTCATCGACAACTTCATTCTCCTTTCCCTTGATATGCTTGATATCAAAGTCATATTCTCTTAAAAATTCTAGCCATCTTGTTTTCTTGGCATTCAATGTTGGTTGTTGAAAAATATACTTCATGCCAATGTGGTTTGTCCTTAATTCGAATTTCTTCCCCATGAGATAATTCCTCCACATCCCCAAGGCGTGAACAATGGCAACAATTTCCAATTCATGCGTGGCATAGTTCCTCTCATGTTCCTTAAGATTTTTGGACTCATATCCAATGGCATGTCCATTTTGCATGAGGAATCCCCCAAGTCCTTCCTTACATGCGTTTGTACATACCACATAACTTTCATTTGGGTAAAAAATATTTAACACAGGTGCACTAGTAAGTAATTCCTTCAACAGATTAAAATTCTTTTCACACTTGAGTGTCCATTCAAATTTAGTTCCCTTCTTTTTCAAAGAAGTGATGGGATGAGCAATCTTAGAGAACCCTACTATGAACCTTTTGTAGTAGCCATCTAATCCCATAAAATATCTGACGTATGACACATTTATGGGTGTTTTCCATCCTCTAATGGCTTCGATCTTCTTTGGATCTACTGCTATGCGCTGCTTTGAAATAATCTGTCCCAAGTAATGGATCTGATTTTGATAAAAAGAACACTTACTCAACTTGGCATACAACTAATGTTATCTTAGTACTTGCAACACCAGTATTAAGTGATGTTCATGCTCCTCTTCAGACTTAGAATAGATAAGTATGTCATCCAGGAATACTATGACAAACTTATCCAAATAATTTCTAAATATGTCATTCATTAAGCACATGAATACAACTGGTGCATTGGTCAGTCTGAATGGCACCACTACAAATTAATAATGCCCATACCTGATCCTAAAGGTTGTCTTATGAATGTATTCTTCCTTTATTCTTACCTGATGGTATCTTTCCCTCAGGTCAATCTTTGAAAATATCTTTGCTCCTCTTAGTTGATCAAAGAGGTCATCAATTCGGGGTAGAGGATACTTGTTCTTTAAGGTGTACTTGTTCACCTGTCTAAAGTCAATACACAGACTCAAGGTTCCATCCTTCTTTTTGAAAAAAGGTACTGGTGCTCCCCAAGGTGAAACACTTGGATGTATGTACCCTTTCTTCAACAATTCCTCCAACTACATTTGTAGTTATGTTAACTCTAGTGTGCTCATTATGTAAGGTGTTTTTGACACCGGGGCAACTCCCGGCACTAAATCAATTGAGAAATCTATCTCCCTTCTTGGTGGAAATCCAGGTATTTCTTGGAATACATCCTCAAATTCCTGTAGTACCAAGAAATCTTTGAGGCTTGGCCCTTTTTTATTATCTATCTCTTCCACATGAGCTACATACAATTTACATCCTTTCCTAAAATATCTTTTTAGTTGTAAGGATGAAATCTCCCTTATAGAGATGGGTCTTGGAACTCCTTTCACAGTGCTCTATTTTCCATTTCCAT
>ML817059.1:18443-62736 GCA_009831015.1 Picea engelmannii | reverse complement strand
TTCCTACTCTATTGATGTTAGCTTGAAAATAGATCTATCTATCAATGATAGGTTCATGTGAGATCAGACACAAACTAGAAAGAAACAGGCCAAGCATGTCATATTGATGAGAATAACGACAACAGTACTTACAATCGTAGATGCAAATGCGACATCTTCATCAATTCCCCTTTGTCTAACCCTTGCTCGAAATATCCACAACCTGGATGATATCAGCTTCACTGATCACTTCTCCTTTGACTGAATTTGTATTCCCTATGAGATCATAGGTTTGATGCTAGCAATTCTTCCCCCTTTTCACCATCATAGAGCTTGCTTATATAGGTTAAGAGGAGCTTAACCTCTTGAGTTATCTTTAGAACAAGTTGAGGAACTTCCTCCTTAGATCAGAGATCTTTTGATGGAACCAAGAATTCGAATGCAACTACCCTCTAAACTTGAGAGATCCTCCCCTTATTCTCCTCAATGGGCCAACTACTGCCTTAGATTAGGTAGCGCTCCCTCAAAAGGGGCATCAGAGCATTGTAGCTCTCCCTAGGGAGCTTGAGGGAAGCGCCAACACTCCAAAGGTGGATAGCTCTCCTTTAGAGGGGAATACAAGCGTAGGGGAGCGCCAACGCTCCTAAGGCTGATGTAGGGGAGTGCTCACCCTCATAACCTTTGTTTAAGAGCTCTTCTTAGGTGTTAAGAGTTATTTGACTTCAGTTAACCAATTCTCCTTCTCCACATCAAGTGTATGAGATGTTTTAAGTGCCTCCTTAGTGTCATCATTATGGCAGTATGCTTGAACAACGTTTGCAACACTTGTGAACAACTTGCGACACTTGCAAAAGTTGTAAGGAAGATGCGACACTTACGACAATTGAGAGGAACATGCGACACTTATCCAGTTGAGTAATTTTGACATGTAACAAGGAGGTGAGTGGCATCCATGATCTTTTCTAGCACTTATGGAATAACCAACTCTTCGACGATCATCCCTTCTTTCATGGAACCCGCCTTCTTCTTCCTGTCTTGAGTTTTATCCCTTCTTTGTTTGTCTCTGCAATTGATTTAAGCTCTGCAACACTCGAGCATTTATCTGACTTTGCATTCTCATCAGTCTCTTGTTGTATTCTTTGTAGCTCTGCACTTCCATCTTCAGGCTTCTTATTATTTCTATTAACGTTTCCCGTTCTCCTTTTCCCTTGTGTCCATTGGACTCTGTCTCTGCATTACCAACTCTGGTATTCTGGCCTTCGGCCTCCTTATCTTGACTGGAGGCTCCCTCACCTTCCTCGATTTCCTCAATATTCATCCTGAGTTGATGTGTTTAAACCCCTTAATTATGAAAAATGTGCTAGCGACCATTTTGTTAGAATTATGCATATGATAAACAAAATTCCTAAACCATGCTACAGGTCTCGTTTTTTTTTTTTTTGTTCATGGAGATCATATCCCCATTTTCCAAAACTAATAGCGTCCAGTTATCCTTGGCTGACATAGAATTTCATCCTACACAGGTGCTTCCTTCAAACCACCTTCCCAAGTGACCACGATTAGAAATTGTGGCTAAATCCTTTCTTAGCACTTTTCTGTCTCAAAGACAACCAATTAAGCCCTTATCCCTCCTTCTCTAAGCTCTCAATCTGCATATGACCATGGACATGACCCTGTGCTTAGCTGAAAAAGAGCTTGTCCAAAGTTTTGAGACTTCGAGACTTTCATCCAGGACCAAATCAACGGTCCTCGTCGTCTTTCACGATCAACGATCGAGATCCACTTTGGGACTCCACGCTTCAGGAGTCTCAACTTTCCTGCCTTGCCTCCTCCTGGAAGGATTTTACCCAGATTTCATGATCTGTTGGTGGGTGTCCTCCCATAGATCATTAGCTGTGAATCCCTTTGGCTCTTTGGTTTCAGAAGTTTCAAACTTTCCTCCTGCACGTTCTCCCAGAGTGATTTCACCCAAAGTCAACAATCCTTTGACGTGTTTCGTCTGGAATCAACGGTCGATATGTACTCCAACCTTTCGGCCTTTAGGAGTTTTCGACCTAACACAGCCTGTCACATCCTTCCCCGCTGGAGTGCCCAGTCTTCGGACTGCACGATCTGTCTCCACGTGGCAAAATAATGGAAGTGGACATGTGAACCAATTGGGCTGGTGACCTGTGTCATTTTCTAATTGACATTTCAATACTCCATGTGCTCAAAACTTACTGACACGTAGCACACATCCCATGTTTCCACATCATCCTAGGTGACGTCTGCACGCCACATCACTTCAGGAATTCTAGGATCCACATCGCATCTAGGTGACGTCATCATGCCCCATCACTTTAGCTCTTTGAGCTTCGGGACTTCGGGAGTTTCCATACTGGCACACTTCCAATTCTCCCGAACTTCAATTTCTTGAACCAGCCAAATTGCCACCATGTGTCTCCCTTATCGGACGACCCATATTAACCCCAGACTTTGGGACTTTAGAAGTTACCACTGCAAGGATCAATGAATGCAATTCCTTTGGGACTTCAGACTTAGAAAAACTCAAACCTCAACTTTTTCCAAAATGGTTTTATCCAAAGTTTACGATCTATTGACACATGTTTCCCATGGATTGACGACTACGATTTCTTCATGTCTTCGTACTTTGGAGAAATCAACTCTCAAACTTCATGTTTTCCCCAAAGTGAGTGGATTTCTATCATGCGTTCTCCTAGATTAGACGACTAAGGTTCACTTTGGCTCTCTGGGCTTCATAAATCTCAATTCTCAACTTATCCTTGCTCACTCTTTCCCGAAGGTCTTTCACCCAAAGCACATGATCATTTTATGTGTTTCCTCCTATGGATCAACGGTCCCCAACTACTTTGTCTATTTAGATTTTCAATGATCGAGCACTAGCAGGTTACATCACTGCATGCCTTTCAATTTGTGGGGGCACCCATTGACGGTTTGGAGTAACCCACAGTTCGCCCCACAATTCTCTTGATGCTCACATGTAACCCCTCGGTGAAACCATGGTTTCAATTGTGGGACTGCCTTGGGAAATTATTTCCCATGCAAGTTGGTTCCCCACAATGCCTCCTATCTGTTAATCTCTCTATCCCATGGGATCTGATGGTTGTGACCTAAACCCTTTCTTCCTTTACATTGGACGACCCCTATTCACCTGTCCTTCAATCCAACAATCCTGGATATCTCCTCATCCTACAGTGGTGATCGCTCCCGAATTCAAAGGGGGGTGGTCACGATCCTTCAAACCCCTTACAATGAATCTCTGATGATCTAACTACTGCATAGATTCTCCAACACCATTTCTCCTAATATTTTTGACTTCATGGTCAGAGTTTGATCTCGACCACGAGACTTTGACCAATAGACCCGACCCATACCGTCTGGTATTTCAAACAGAAGCTCGGATACCAAATTATAACATACCAAACCACCCACAAGTCGGGGTATGCTACCTTCAAGCCCTCCCTTAGACTTCTTTGTTTAACCTATACCTTTTTAAAATTTAAGGATGCATAAAAGGAAATACTTTAACGACATGCACAACATTAGTCAACAAGCATGAATAGTCTAAATATTCAATTAAATGATAATTAAATATATAACAAAAATACATTCATATACATTCAAATGATACCATAACATACAACACTTATCTTTATGAAAGATGACACCAATTGGCTGCAGACCAAGGGCGTTCCAACCAATCATAGACACTATTGTTCCAAATCACAACAACAACGTCACCCCTAAGCTAGGGCTATGAATCCACAAGGATGGTTCCAGAGTGTTATGTGGCTTCCCAAAATAGTTAGCACCCAAGCTCTCATAGGCTTCCCTGCTCTCACCAAAATCCAAGTACCCAGCTCTATTGTACCTATCTTGAACCACCAAAGAGAATGAACCTCCAACCTTCTGTGCCATGTAGTCCCTTAGGAAGTCCTTCTCCTTATTCAGTCTCCAGTGCAACTGGTCCAAAATCTCAATGCTGGAACTCTCAAGACTTGCAGCTATGAGAAATGTTGGACACAAGACAAAACATCTTAGACATGCAGGCCTCAAGTCATGGTTGGATCACACCAGCGACCACTACAACCCACCATATTGTGGCTAATTCTTTGTCAGTTCGTCTCCCCTTTCCCAAGCCAAGACACGGATGAGGATGGATCAATGAATGGGTGAGTAAGTGCATGAAAGTGCGTGAGGGAAATGAATGAACGTGCAAGAAAATCAACGAACAAGTCATCATTCAAACCCCCCCATTAGACCAGATGTGGGTTTAAGTAACTTCGTTGGGAATCAAGAACCTCCTGGCCTTCCCCAAGAAGGTTATGTAACCAATCCCCTCCCTTAGGAGAAAAGGGTAATTAAAATAGGAAGAAACACTTAGCTCCTCAAGCCCCCTCTCTTGTGGAATCCTAGGCCCCTATAACTCTAGTCCTTGTCCATCTAGCAGCCAACCATGTATTTATTATTAATAATGATAAAAACATACATGTCTTCGGCACACTAGCCTTTTAATAATTGTTTGGGCACCCTGACCTCTCAACATTGTAACCATACATTATTTAAAATGGCGGTTCAAAACCTTGGGTGTTACAAAGAGCCTCCCAAGTCTTTTTTGGTAATATATTGACATCAGATCCCAAGTCCAGCATGGAATATTTAATCTCAAATTCATCTAACTAGGCTTCCAACCTAAATTATTTTCTAGTTCACACCTTCCTTCCTTTTATTCTATGTGTATGCTTCTTAGGGAGGTTGGTGGTTACAATGGTATCTGGAGTTCCGTCATCTCCTAGGACTAGGTATAGGTTTTTCCACAACTTCTCGATAAGTCGATCATCTTCCAAAATCTCAGAGAATAATTAAAACTAGAGGTTAATTACATTTTGGGACTGCTCAGGGTGTCTTTTCAAGTTTACAGGATTCCTAGGAACATGTGGTGAGGCAGGGAATTGAGAAATCTTGGGTTGAAGGATGAATTTAGGAGGATTTTAAACTATTTTTGGAGTAGAGATACTTTTAAATATTTCTATTTCATCTTTGATTTTTTTTTTTCAAAGGGTCATACCTATCATCCTTGGGGGATGCTTTATGAATCTTGGGTTGATTGTCTGCATCTGCCCCAATTTTTTCTTCTCCGCAAGTGATGATGTTGATTTTGGGTATCTTCCCTTTGAATTCCCTCCTAAGTTTTGAGCCTATGAAGTTATCTCCTCTTTCACGAACCCGATCCTCCCACTTTGTGATTAGGTCTGGGAAATATTTGGTTGCCTGAAAATTAGTTCTACATTTTGAACACCATGGTCATCTTAGGTGAGGACACTCTATGGCTAGGTTCCCTTGTTCATCAGAATTGTAACATCATCCTGATCCTCTTCCTCCATTCCTTCCTCCTCTAAATCCACCACCACCCCCAACCCCCCAGCCTCTTTCGGGTCCTTGGGGTGTTTTGGTTACCCTGAATGCAGTTTGATCCAGTCTATCAACAAGCGCATCTAATGATCTACATTGGTTTGTATCATGCGTTGTAGATGCACAAAATTCACAATGTATTGTATTAGGTATAAGTGTGTACTTATGAAGGATGGGGTAGTGCCTTGGTGCATGCCTGTGAGTCTGAAAGATTTCATAGTACTCAACTGTCTAGGCTGTTTGGGTGCTTGGAAAAGATTGGTATTAAACCAATGCCTAGAATGGTGGAGTTGCAGATACTTGTGAAAATCCTCCCATTAGTCCTATAGGAGGGGGGGGGGAATAGGGTTGTGTGGATGTCCCATTCCCCTCATCCATGAAAAATCATTTCCGGATGCCCCTCTGTATAACACCCTGTGCACCAAAATTGAGGTCATCCTAGTCTGGGTGTTGTTAATTATTGGATCTTCTCCATGAGTGTTGATATTTGTCCCTAGAGTTGCAACAGGTTTGGGTCTACTGGAGGTCTGATTACCCTCAGACTCCCTGGGTATCCTTCCATGGATTCAATCTTCATTGATTGTGCCAAAGAATTTGTCAAGGTGGATACCCTCTATTGCGTTAGGGGGAATCGTGTCAAGGGTAGCATCCCTTGGATGTACTATTACCTCTAATGGTCTTCATGAATTGGATGCGCTAATATCCTAATAGAATCCTTAATTTTTTTACTGTACTCCCATGAAGAATCACCTTCTCTCTACTGAGTCTCTTGCAACTCAGAGAGATCTTGATTCTTTGACAAAGGTAGCTTGAATTTGATGATGAATATATGATGCACTTGGTCAAGGGTAACATCTTCCCCTTACAACCCAGACTCAATAAACTTTATGTACCACTTGAGGGTGCGACCCCTCAAAGTAGTATCAAATTACACTAACTTGGTCACATCCATAGTCCCTATGGACCTCTAGATGGCCTTGCATAGAAACCAACGTTGTTCTACATCCTCATCTCCTTTACCCTAGAATTCTAGGTATCGAGTGATCGAGCCTCCCGTGTGTCCAACCATTCTGGGTCTTACTATTCCTACAAAAATGAATCCTAATGGCCTTGGTTGTGATATTCCGGGAGACCATAATATCCTCCCATTGTTCACACTTGTGGATTTTGACAGATTAACTGAATTTGATAGAATAGAAATTGCATGAGTATGGGGTACATATCTTACCAAGGGTATAGAAGGCACCTAGGGGATGGGAGACTCGGGGCTGGTTCCACTAACTTCTAGGCAATTTTATTTGATTTGAAGGTATATTTTTCTTACTCTAGAGAAACTTTCTCAACGTCATTCCTGAATCCTCCTAAGATCGGGGCCAAATATTCTCTATCTTTCGCAAGATCCAAACCTTCTTTTTCTTCCCTTGCTTCTACCCACTCCTCTTCTCATCCACCCATCTGGGGACTTCTTTCTCTCCACACTTCTCTTTCCTGTAACCTTAGACTAACCAATATTTCTTATCTTTTCAACTTGCGCAAATCTTCAGTCTTTCTTTCATCCATTTCTCCCGGTTTGATTTCTTTCCGCAACATCTCGGAATGATTTGCTTCTTTCTTTACCTTTCCCCACCACCATTTCTCAACTATGGTGGCTCTCCTCATGGCTCGCTCACTTCTTGTGTTCTCCTCTTATTGATCCCCCATATGTCAAAGAACTCGTTCCCCTTCTTAGGTCATGAACCTACCCGAAGATCGCCCTACCCCGAGCGTAGGTGTTTAGGTTGCCATCTCACTTGAGGAAACAATTAACATCCCCTATTCCATCAAGAAGATTTTGATCCATAGGGTAATTTCTCTCAAAATTATTATGTTCACACCTTTATTCAATATCACTTAAGCTCGTGAAAAATATTAATGATTATTCGTTGCAAATGTAATGATATAACCCTCCAGAGTTGTGTCAACGCATAAATCCACTGCTTGAGTAATATGGTGATCCAGATGATGGAACTCTGTTAGATTTTCTATATCCCAAGTCAATATTTTCTTGACACATTCTATGAACACTGGATCTTCCTGTGGACAATCTACCCAGTGGAATAGCTCTTTCAGGAATTTTATCCAGAAGATTGCATACTGGTCGCTTGTTCTTTTCGAGTAGAAGATAAAATCTATTCTGATGTTCAAGTTCAAATTTTGTCACTATGTGTCCTTCCATATGAATGCATCACACTTGCATTCCCACCACTACTGAACACCATATTTGTGGATCCGAGGAAGAATGCTCCTTAAAATTTCCCTTTAAAGCAAAGTTCCTAACAACAAAACCATTTTGTTGGTCAAAGTTTTAAGACCAGGGTCCTATTCAGGTTACCAACAAAAAGGGTACTGATGTCATCTAGTATGCTAGCATTTTCATTTTCCTAGAAGGGAAGAAGTCTCACCCGAAGCGCGACCAAGACATGAAGAGTAGGTAAGGGTAAAAAGAATTCTTAGTCAGATCTACCAGTTATCAAGATTAATACCACTCTTGCGCAAGATAGATTAACCATATTATATTCTTTAACACCTCATAACCGAGGACAAAAGAACAGAGTTGTACAAAACATCATAAATAAATACATAAGCAACATTCATAATAGACATAACATAATATGATTCCGTGGAAACATAAATCATCATATACATAGGTCTTCTTTTAAATTTTATCCCCATCTGTATTCTATTGTATCAGATTCCTTACACAAAATATATGTGTAGATTATCTCATACATATGAAAATTCATTTCAAAGAGAATCAACAAGTACATATGAATATAGTACACGACCATATCATATTGTCTCTAGTCTCTTGCTCTTACTACCTCTATTGTAATACAAGAGTAGCTTCCCTTACATTCCCAATCTAGTGCAAAACCAATTCTCACTACCCAACCCGATTACAATACTCTTCTTTCATTATATATTACAATCCTTTCTTGTTGATTGAGAACCCACAAGCTCTCTCCTCTTCTTGATTATGTTTCAACTGCTCCTCCCAAAACTGATTATATGCTAGCCTCTAACCATTTTTTGTTCCAATGCCTTTCTGTTGTGTGCTCTTTCAGTTATCCTTATTTTCATTCATTTTCTTGGTTTTATGGCTTCGTGGTATCTCGTGCAACTTCTATTTATCAAAAAAAAGGGCCCAACATCATACAGATAAACCTCCAAAATTATATATATAAAATATTTAAATGCAACTACCACTACTCTTGAAAAAATAGCAGGGAAATTTTTCAATACAAAGGGAATCACAGTGTATTGGTATGACCCCTATTATGTGAAAAACTTATTCTTATAACGATCCTATGGTTCTATTCTTATTTGGTGATACCATGAAAATCCATCAGTAAATGAGTATGCTTGTTGTCCTCCTACATTTTCCAATACCTCATCTGTAAATTGAGTATGGAAGGGAATCATGTAGACATGCATCATTCAACTTCCTCAAGTATACACAGATCATTATTCCCCCCTTGCTTCTTCTCCTAAACTACCATAGGGATAATCCACTCATATTCTTCAACAGGTTCTATTATACCAACATTTAACATTTTATCAATCTCTGCCTTAACTTTCTATTTATATACTAGATTAATCCTATAGTATATATATCTTATTGTTCTGGAATATGGTCATAGAGGGATTTTAATTTCTCCAAGTTCTCCTACTACCCCTTTCATTTTTGAAAATGTTGYTGGAAATAGATCACTATATTCATGTAGTAGTTATTTTATTCTTTCCACTGTCTGGTTGTCCCAATAGTCACCAATACTTGCAACTTTTTTGGATTCTCTTCTATTCGAATATTGAATTTATTTATCTTCAGCAGTGCAACAAATTCTTCTGACTGTAACTGTGGGATTTCTACTTCTCTTTCCTCTTCAACTTATGTTATCTAAATATCAYGAGTTTTCTTCTGTTGGGTCATCTTCTGCGACATGGTAATAATGTAACAATTTTYTGACTATTTTTCGATTATGATTATGATAAGATGTTACAATTTCAACTTCAAGTTCTTGAAAAATATTTTCTTTTATCAACTTCAGTGTTGCATATATCATTGGATTCTCATGCTCAAATGAAAACATGATTACAAAGTTATGCTGCTAATATTTCCAATTTAAAGTTCCTTTGCGCAATTCCACTTATGTATACCAATTTATTGGTATGCCTTCTAATGTATGGATGAAGTGATGTGGACATTCCTCTGGTGGTACCAGTCTCCATTGGGTTATGCATCTATCTATATGTTCTCTTGGTTTTCCTCTTCCATCATATTTCTTCATATGTTTATTCTCGTTTTCTACACCAAATCTGATGCACAGTAATATTTTTCATTGATACTAATCATGGATATTTCCTTTGTGAGTACCCTACCAACATGCAGATGTTTATTTCAAGGAAATATATAAAACCAATAAACTTTGACTTTCCAGGAATTCTAACTCAAACTTTGTTAATAATTCTTCCAAATCATTTTGACCATAAAAACTTGGAGGTTCTCTCACCTCTAAGCCAATCCATCTTAGTGTGCACATCATTCTTTCACATCTTCTAGTAGATACCTCATGTAAGCATTGTTTCTGTTTCTATAGTCCTGTGTCATAATCTGAAGCACAAGAACTGATTCTTCTCGAGCTAATCATTCCATCTATTGTTGGTTTATTTTAATCTTCTTTGCATGAAATAGTTATATAAATTTGATTTATCTATTCTATGATAAAGTTCTCTGTCGCTAGTTCAACATATGTTTCAACTTATGAAGGATCTAATGGTGATATGAATCTATAATTTACTGGTTTAAAAATCAATTTTCGAGCCTTCAAGTTGATGATGGCTTGTTTGTCAAATGCCCAATTTGGTCCCAACAATGCTGGATAGGGTGCAATATTATCCACTATATCAATTACTTCAAAATATTCCATAGTGTGCACACCATATAAATCCACTGGTATGCCTTTCAATCGACCAATTGGTACTACCCTATGTTGGTTTGGTAGTTTCAACTAAATAAGTGAATAGCCCAGTGTAGGTTCCCCCATGCATTCCCATATTTTCTTAGGAAGAAAATTTACCTCATATCCCAAATCTAATATGATGTCACCCATGTTAAAGTCTCTAATATTTGGATTTAGTTTGAACTCTCTATTTTTTCTTGTGTTCCTATGGACATGATTTATTGTCTTTTGTTCTAGTTTTATCTCTTCCTCAGGATTTCATTTTTCTATCAAACTTTTTAATACTTGTATGGATGTTTCATCATTGAATAACTTCAAGCAAGATACCAAAAAGTTTCTTAGATTACTTATCTTTTCTAAAGACTGGCCTCTTCTTGTACGATCATATGGAGGAGGCATATCATATACTAGTCCATCATATCCTGCATGTGTATTTGAAGTAGAAGCAATATTCTCCTGCAAAATTTCTTCTCACCTACTTGAATGTTTATTTTTTCTTGTGCGCATCAACATGTTGTTGTGGTGTTCTATTTTTTCTGACCCATTGGTGTTGGTTTTGGTTATGATTTAATGTGTTTTCTCCTATTTTGGTTCCACCTCGAGTAACTACATTAATATTTTTCCCATCATCTCTAGTTTCCACGAAAATCCATTGAACATTTTGGTTGTTTTGACTTCTTTTGTGTTGTATTTTTTTCATAAGTATAAGATACTCTTTTGTAGTGTGATGTGATGTGTGACAATACATGCATGTTGTTGGTGGATGTGGAAAATACCTTGCATAATGTCCAAGTTGCTAGAAATTGTGGCAGGTTACTGGTCCTCTACCTCTTCCAAATCCTTGTATTCTATGTCCTCCCCCTATGAATCCTCCTATGTTGCCTTGATTGTCTACGCGCGGTGTATTGTACTGTGGTACTAGATTTTATTGTGGTGGCACTGTAAACTACTGTGCATTATTATACTCTTGTGTAAATTGTCCTGTCATTAGTTTATCCTGCATCCTATAAGCATCTGAGTTTCTTTCCTTCATAATTTCCAAGGTTTGACAATCCTTATCCTCATGTCCTACAGACTTGCAAAAATTGTAGAATGTACTTTTAGGCATTGTTCGGTATTTTTGCATCATTGGACAATGATAGGGATCATGTCAAGGTGTTTTACATATTTCACACCATAATCCTTCTATCGGTAAGGGATTCGACAACCTTTCTCCAAAATACTGCACAAATTTTGGGCACTCATTTTTGTGGTGTCCTTCTATTCTTCATAAGGTACACAAGACATCTTCCCTCTTTTCCTTGTCTTTGTTTTGATTCAACTTAAATGTCAAATCATTGAGATCATCTCTCATCTCTTCTATAGATGGATTTGTATATTTATATTGATTCTCTTCCAGTTGTATGGCTACTTGTAGAGCCTCAGCCTGAGTCTAAAAATTATGTTGCCTTAATGGGTATTTAAAATGTGGCAATATTTAGTTTATGAATAGTTTCCTATGTTGCATGTATGTTATGGGATATTTCAACTTACCTTTCAATTGCTTGAAATTATGATCGATTTTCCAAACCGACTCTCTTGGATTCTGTTTGATTCATATCATCTCATTCATATATTGATCTTCTGAACTTGGTTGTTAGAATTCATTGATTAGTTCCTTCTTTACATTTGTGATGGTTGCAGGTGCTCCTTGTTGACTGTTCACTTCTAGGCTCATAAACTAGTCCAGTGCATGGTTTCTAAATGTAATTATGAGCTGGGCCACTTTTGTTCCTTCATCCTTGATATGTTTAGCTTCCAAAATATTTTCACAAATAAATAGATGTTTCTCTGGGTCCTCCGATCCTTCTCCATGAAATTTTGGTAATCGAATGGTCGGATTTGTTCCTGCCATTGTAAAATTTGCGATACTACCTCCATGTGGTGTAGATAATTGATTATTGCTAGTTGAACTCGTACTTACACTTGAATTTTCATTGGACCCTTGTCCTACTAAAATCCTTCTGCTACTAATTACTGGTTGTCTTAAAATATTCCCTCTTTCCTGATGTTTTAGTCACACATGGGGTTGTGGGTTTCACACTAATTATGATATAGATTGGAGTTCCTTCTTCTGCATTGGACCCTTGACCTCTAATTTTTCTGTCAAATGTGGCACAAGATATTTCCTCAATCATCTCCATAGCATGAATATCCTATACCTCTTCTTCATCACTTTCCAAGCCTTCCCTCTTTTTCCTATTAATTTTATATTGGTAGGGTATTTCACTATGCGTCGTTCCTGATATATATATTATTTCATTGATCTGTTCTTCATCCATTATAATGGGGTCCATCATTTCCTTTTGCTTACCTCTATCTAGGTCTCTCTCCAGGTCTCAGATCGTTCTTAGTGTTTTCCCCAGTCTCCCCATGCACACATATTTATTTAGTTGTAAGACTCCATTGTCATCACACCTTTATCATGCAACAAATTCTTGATTGACGTATAGAGTGATCTAATTTACCTTCCTCTTGGATCCTTCAATTTTTTTTTCTCTGCAGCAGTGTATGATTTTGCAATATCGACTGCAAACTCAATAATGAATCCTGCAATGATTCTATCTAGCTAAAAATACACTAGATCCATGAATTTGTTGCTAACTTTTTGTAGATGCACAATATTTTGAGTAGTCCATTCTACTGATCTTATCCGGTGTGTTGGGTGAGTGTATTTTAGTCTCAGTATCCACTCCTATAACATATGTGGAAATTCACAGAAAAATGCCTCATGAAGATCAATGAATACGTACCTCTCCAAATATTGGCGCAATGTATACTTAGGGTTTCTATTGTCTTTTTATGCAAACTCAATCTTTTTTTTTGTCAACCATCATTCAATATCTTGTTTAGTTGGGTTCCATGGTTTGAAAATCCCCTTCTAATAATTCATTCTCTTCACTGCTCTTCTCAACGAATCCCTTCCAATCTATTCTTATAGGTTCTAGCCGGCAACAAAACCATTTGTTGGAGGTTTTTGGGTTGACCTGGGTTCTACTTTAGGTTTCCAACAAAACCCTGCAAACCATCAAGCCTTCTGAAGACCAAAAGGAAACATTGTGCACAATGCAGTCTCACCCCAAATGGATTATGGGTGACTATAGGACTCAAATGTCTGCAGTCTTGGAAGGGATACTTTTGTGGGGATGAGAGACATTATTTCGACCTAAAAATACATCATATTTATTATTCTATTAGATCAACACATCATTATATCTTAGATATACCTTTCATTAATCAGTTGCATTCATTTAAGGTTTATTCTATAGTAATTATCCTAGTTACTCTATTGTGCATTGCATTTTACTACTAGAATATCAATCCATTCCTCATAACTAAATAATTTCAAGAAATAACATAAGAATTCCACATAGAGACAAACTTTACTGTGGTTCACCCCCCTGGGATACATCCATGAAGATTTGGTTGTATTGGCTCTTTTATTATTCTGCATCAAGGTTATAACGTTGCATGCATTACATTTATTTCTCCCACCTGACAGTCTTATGGAATAACCCTCATAGGTTGCATACTTCCACTCAGCGTCTCACAAGATCACAATAGGCTCCACATACCATGACTTACGAACTTATGCTCAATTACAATGATTGATATAATCTATCTCTCAAAAAATATCTGCTCTGTCTCAAAAAATGGCTCAAAGATCATCATATCATCCTTTCCGTTGTCTCACACAATATATTTATATTACAAAAATGGGTTAATTACATGTTACAAAATTGTCTAAAACCCTAACCCACTAACCCTAGGTGGATTAGCTTTGTCCACTTTCAAACTCCTTGATTGTGTCTATTCCAAAATCCAATTAGTTTCCTTGTTGATCCACATCTTTGTTTCCTTTCTTTGTCTTTCCTGGTTTCCTGGAACTTCTTTTCCATGTTTTCTAACACACGCTTCTTCTTTGGTCCATTACCTAACTTCCTTCATTAATTACCACGCCTTTCCATAATATTCTATTTTCATTCCAATATTTATCAACATTTCCTCAAGCCTTGTTACAAAATGGATTGCACCAACATGCACACATGCTTGCACTACCTACATTCATGTATATTTACTTAAAAAATATGTACCTGATGTTAATCATGTAATTGATTGGAATGTGATTCATGTGGAGCAAGAAGGATACTTATGAGTTTAATTGATGTGCATATTGGACAGGAAAGTCAAGCTACTCTGAAATCATGCAATAGAACTGGTAAAGTTATAGTGGACTTGTTATGATCCCTAAGATGCAACATGCCAACACGAGGATGCCATGTGGGAAGAGTACCCACATCTTTTTGGAGCCATTTGAAGAATTTTGCTTGTACATATGTATATAATGCATTGAGGATAGTGGATAAATAAGGGGGAGGGGAATGTAATACCCCTAAGGCCAAACCCCAATTGTGAATGTGCATATTATTTATATACTGTGAGCCAAGATGTTCTAGGCCATAGTGCCATTGTATGTATACATATATTTTGAGGCTAAAGTGTGTGTGTGTGTGTCATTTAGGCCGATGAGACTAACAAATGTATTATGAAATCAAATTCATTTTTATTAATAAATACAACATTGATGAAAACCGAGTCAAATGAAAGAGTATGAGGGGATAGGACTCCACAAGAGGGAAATGGGGCCAAGGGAAAGGGGCGAAGTCAAGGGGGATTAATCCAAGGAATAAAATAATATTATTCCTAAGTCATAAGATTTCTGATATAATTCATCCTAAGTGAAGGGAAACAAATTACCAAGTGGAGTCAAAGGCATTTCCTAAAGTGACAAGTGCCAAGATAGGAACATGAAAATACAATGTAGGGAACTTAGTGCAACTCCCATTATTATTCCAATCATTCACCCATTCTTGCATCCATCATCTGTACCTTGGCTGGAGAGTGTAAGAAGAAGTTGAAGTTGATTGTTACCCAATAAATCCTTGGTGGTTTGGGTTGAAGAAGCCGATTGTCAGGCTTGTGGAGCAATTCTATATGGGTAAGAGAATTGTTGGGAATAATTTTCCTATGTGTTTGACTAGTGGGTGCAATAAATTCTTGAGAAACCTTGTGTTCCAAGTGCTATAGAAATATTATATTTCATGGCCAGCTTGTTGGTGAATCCCTAGAAGGGAAGTGGGACAACCCAAAGGACTGTTGAGCAAAGAAGGGGATACATTTTCTTGGGTGGGACATGCCATGGGGAATGAGAGGCTATGAGTTGGGAAATGTTACTAGAGAGTGCACATGGGAGTTGTTTGTCAGACCTTATTTTGCATAGGTAGCCTTTGTCTTGGTGGAGTCATAGCTCCAACTCGGGGGTGACCTATTATTGAGATTGTATGAATAATAGATTCTACGAATGGGATAAATGTGTGAGGTATGCATAATCGACGAATTATAACAAAATATAAGTATTCTTTTATATTTGTTCACATGTTGTTTATCATGTGTATGTTTATGCTAATTCTATTTGTTAAATTTGTACATAATTATGCATGGTTGTGCATGTTATTGTTATTTTCTCATAATTGTTTTATATGTAGAGCATTGTGGTTAATAAGTTTTACTCGTTAGTCAATTTTAGTAGTATTGGAAAAAAAATTCACGTGTGAGGCTTGAATCACTATGTGTACTGGGAAACAACTATTGTGTGTGACATACATATGGTTGCATGTGTATTTTGTCTATGCGACATAAGGATGGTTCTGCACATAGTTATCTCAATGAATTATTTCCGTAATTAGAATTGGTACCATAGGAGAAAATTTGTGCTCAGTGTGACTCAACTTGGAGCTGGGTACGTTACATTGAGGCATCAGAGAAAATTTCGGGTTTGTTGGTAATGGGGTATGTTACAAATAGGAAATGATCATAACTATTTTGGATCATTATTGTTAATATATCGAGGTTGTAAATTGAGGGTTTGGGTTAGACCTCCATTAAGAATCAATGTAAATACTTGTATTTAGAGTAAATGAAGGTGAAGATGAAATTGATCCTATGGAATGGTTTCCTGTTGTAAAGAAAGAAACCTTAAGTTCCTTGTCTTCAAAAATATATTTTGAAGATAAGTTTAGGGATTGGTGGTATAGTCTAGATAAGGACACCAGAGTCTCTAAGTGGGAATATTTTGAAAAAGTATTCATTTGTAGATGGAAAAATGGTACATAAATGAAGGGGATGCATAACATTCAAGTTATTAAATGAATCAAAAGTAAAAGTTTCCAAATTGTAGAAGGATAATGAAGAGTTAATCAAATATATGATAAAGAAAGGAAATGTGTTTGCCAAGATCCAATCCCTTAATGAATCGCTCATTAAGGAGGTTAAGAACTTAAAAATTTAAGACCCCATGATGAAAATTTGATTTACATACACCATTACTATAACATGGCTATCCACACTTTTACAAATAAGCCTCCTTTTGCACTTTTTTTGGTATATTATTCACCATCACCATTAGATATTATATATGGACAACCTAAACTAAGGGCATTGACCTCAAGTTATGTGTTGGAGGAAGAAAATTTCATAGATAGGAATAGAAAGGGACACCTATATGTTCAAGAGAAGATGAATAAATCTCAGGAGAAGTACAAGTTTAGGCATGATCATCATAGAGTTGAAAAGATATTCATAGTAAAGAGACAAAGTTTGGTTTCTTCACAACACGGGTTCTTCACTCGGTGAAATTGTGACATAGCACCTTCGTTCATGGGATATTAAAGAATACCCCTAATTTCACTAGATATTAATAAATAGCTCCATTTTTTTCTTTGTTGAACCCCCCTCCAAATAGATATTTCCAATAAAAGAAACCCCTTTTTTACTAGATACCACTTTTCATAGCCTCCAATATCTATAAACCCCCTAAGACCCCACACCCCCCCAATACCTACAATATATCGACTTTATTTTTCACAATTTAAAAACCTCCTTTATGAATGAATGTGATAAGATATTTGTCAACAAGATGAAGCCCCCATGCTTTGCAATAAGGAAATGTTACATGGAACATGAAATAAAATCAAATCCTTGAGATATGGAACTTTTAAACTATTGGCGAAGGTAGGAAAAAATTCATGGACTTAGTCTTCCACCTTAAATTTTCATTTACACAGTGGTAACTATATAAAAATTGAAGGTTTGCAAGGGATCCGCGCTCTTGATAAGGATTAAGAGGGATAAGTCTTACCTTCCATTAAATATTTAGAACTATATGCATGCACACAATTACTAGAGGATATTATTATATAGAAGGCATCAAAATGACTAGAAGGGATGAATACAAAAATTGGCAGGCGGGATTGAAGGAACACATACCAACCAAGGCCAAATGGTACTCCAAGGAGAAAACCAAGAAATTGTTTTCTCATCTCATTCAAAACTAAATATTTTGGAGACAAAAATCCTAATGATACAAAATTGATATACATAATTACTATATAACTAAATATTGATTCTATAGAATAGGGAAGGTATAATTTGGGATATGGAATGGTTAGTTTGGTAACTGAACTAACAAACCAAAATTTAATATTGTCCAGTTAAAGGTCAAAGAATTGTAAATATGGGTTCTATTACCTCAATTAGAATTGTCTTGGAGATCCTCATTTCATTCTATGGGTCAATATATTTCGAACAATGGTTCATTTTCATAAAACAAAGTCCATATGTAAAATTTATGCCCTTGACAAGGTAACTATCCAATTATTCCCCGCATGTTTATAGTTCAAGAATGTCAATGCACCATGATTCACCGATGTGGATTTAGTGACATATAAAAATATAAATTAGAGACTTCCAAAAACAATAGAGAATATAAAATCCTAACCCTAAAGACCAAGGAAGGGTGTCAAAAACCCTAAATGAAAGGAGGGAAAATGGTTCAACTCGTATTATAACAATTGTATGCTCCATACGAAAGAAGCAACCAATAGGATTATAGAGATTGTAGAGGAGAAAAGAAATATAAGCTTGTAGGGTATATAGCATACCATAATGTCTCATAGCTCCATAATGAGCTTAATAATCTATGTATTTTTCCTTGTACTCTCACTTGAATAAAAATAAATACCTACTTCATATTATTGTTGGGTTTTTCCACATTGAGTTTCCCAAGGTAAGTATTGTGTTTATGGTGTTAAACTATGTGTCTTTAGTTAAATTCATTTCTATTTAGCTACATAACCTATATGGCGTGTTTATTTCCTTGTTAAATCACAAGTATTAAAATGAATCATGTAATTGAGCATAGACTCAATGTAGTAGTTGTAGTTGTAAATCTATTATGGTGAATCTCCAATAATATCAAAGACAATTTATAGATCATTAAAAGATGGAAATGAGATGAAAATTGGACATAAGGTGGATGAAAAATTCTTTAGAAAGTGGATGCAAAAGTGACCCAAATTGGGATGAAAAGTAGTCACCGAATTGGACACAAGAGAACACAAAAATAGATATAATGGAAAGTGCATAAAAATGATGTAGGGAGATGAAAAAAAGATGCCAGACGATTATTATGCGTCTCATTTTTTAATTTGGATAAACTAGGGTGCAAATTATGATGCCAAACTATTGTATTACATAGTAGTGACTAATGAACATTTTCACCCCTAAAAGGGTGGGTTGTGGTGAGACACAAATGCACACCTTCACCCCACCATGTACACAAATGCACACCTTCTCACCCAAGAGAGTGGGTGGTAAGAGAAAAAAAAAATTATCGATTAAAATTTATTGGATGTGAAGCTCAATAACTACCATCTCAAGGTTAAACCTTTCTAATAACCAAATTGATTTTATAAAAATATTCAAAACTATGAAAGAAACATTCAACAAGAATTACACACATTAGAGAATAAGAAAATGATTGTTTTTTTTTTTAATGTATATACATATTTAAATTTATATATTACATATGTCACTCTCCTTTGATTAAGGAAATGTTTGAACAATAATACTAAATGCAATAAGGTTTGAAAACTTTTTTTTTTAATAGAAATTACTCGATTTATATTAGAGATATAAATCATTTACAATCACTGTATCCAGTCTAGCTCAAACAGCCATTACAATTCGTCCCGGAGACCCAGCCGGGTTTGAACTCAAGACCTCCTCCCAACACTTGGAGAAAGGTGCTTGTCTTGCCAGTCACGCTGTCTCACGGGACTATAAGGTTTGAAAACTTAGAGGGAAAATTCAAGGCATGTTTTCCCACATTTGTGTGAATATCATCTTTAATAAACCCTTTAGTGTAGACTGGTACACCTTACCCAAAGAAATTCAAACCAAGTACCTTATAACATAAAATAAAATAAAAAATACCCAACAACATTAACAGCAAGCAATTCAACTAACTCCATCCATTAAATCTTACCATCCACCCTATATTATTAAATAAAATCAAATACTTTCTCTATACATTATTTATTAAAATGAGAAATATATCTTCTAAACATTTGTTCATATCTCTATTGCATTTTTTTTTCCAATCATAACTTTTTAAGTTGATATCAAAATCTTTAACTTGGTTTTTAATTTTTTTAATCTAATTTTTAAAATCCCACTTTCCCTTATTTCACATGTGTTTTTTCTTTTCACAAGCCAATGTTATGTAGATCAATAAAATATATGAATAACTTAAATAACTTCTTAAGCTGATCTCAAAATCTTTATCTTGGTTTTTAATTTTTTTAATCTAATTTTTAAAATCTCACTTTCCCTTAATTTCATATGTGTTTTTGCTTTTCACAAGCCCAATGTTATGAAGATCAATAAAATGTGTGAATAACTTAAGTAAAATTCTAAGTTTCAACTATAATATAATATAATATTATTTGTAATATTTTAACTATAGTTAAATAAATATGCATTATTGTTTTCTTTTCTTTTTTCATATTATTTTAATATATATTAATACAACATCACTTTATATTTTTATATTTGATTAATGTTATGTAATTTTGTTTATATATAATTTATATTGTTATTAACACATATTTTAGAATAAATAATTATATGTAAAAACAATTTTTGACAGGCAAATATTATTGCAAAAAATAGACACACAACTGATTGGAATGTATGTGAATAAAGATTCTTTCACATTTTAAAATAACATTATTTTTTATATATTAATTTCAAGTGGAGAATGTATCATATGGGCGAGAAATGTTAGAATATTTAATAAGTAATTGTGAAGAGAGGAGGGGGAATAATTTAGCTGGATGTATTATGAAGAGGGGGAATAATCAAAGAATTTTAAAGATGGACTTAAGGAAACACACAACTTAAAAAATAAGATCTCATTATTGTGTTGGGTTGGTCTCCTTTATTGAGATGCAATGCACCTTAGTAAAGTAATGTTAAAATATGTAGAATGAATTGAGTTTGGCCACTATCATATATGGAGAATTGTGGTGGCATCAAACTGTCCCACACATGGAAAATCAAATCCCGGGAATAAAGAAAAAACTTTCTTTATATGAAATTTGAGGTGGTGAGAGATTAAGACTTTTAAGGCCTATATTTTTGTCTCATACGTGGGGGCTTCACAGTATAAAAAGATGCATGGTGTGGAAGATGATCCTTGGAACAATTTTTAACCCATTTGAGACCATTTGATTTTGACAACACTGCCTTTTCAAGCTGATCTAGAACGATGGAGCCTGCAGGGGACAAACACAGTGACAAATGGATTGATATTAGGTTGTAGGGTTTGAGTAGATGATTGCTTGATTACCTGTTTATGGCATAAACCCAACATAGGGGTGGGCAAACAAATTGACATGCCATCATTTCTGTCACATATCCATATTCTTCTGCTGATTTCTTAGCTGTATATCACAGAGGAGAAGAAGTGTTATTATTATTATTCAAATAAATATCACAGATGAGAAGTGGCGTTATTATTATTCAAATAAATATCACATCTTTTGGAGAAAGATGGGTGGGTGGGTACCTCTACGCGCAGATCTATGATCCAATACCAATGAGAGACAGCCTATTCATACGCAGATTTATGATCCAATACCAATGAGAGACAGCCTGTTCACTGTAATGTGATGGAGGAGGATGAGAGGACGATTTAAAAGGTGTTTAGATTTGATTTTGTTTAAGTCGTTAATGGCAAGTGGAGATTAAAATAATTCGGTGGAGACGAGGAATATAGTGGGAAGGGTGGGAGACAGCAACGGCGGCTGTCCCCAAACGATGGAGCCGTCGTCACACTGTGCATGAGGAGCATTATTAGCCATTATATGTAACAGTAACAGACGGACAGAGAGCCAAACCTACTGCACTGTGTACTGAAATGTCGTCCGTCGCAACTTGCGGGGCGCATCATCCGGGAAGACGAGAGAGTGAAGGACGGCCCGGCCCGGCCCGGCCTTTCTTTTGTTTAGAAAAAAATGTACTCACAACGTCACGCGTACTATCCATTATTGCAGTTTTTATATTAATTTCTGTGACTCGGATTTATCCATGGATGAATGGGATATCACTATCAATATGAGTGTACCTCATACATGAAACGACAACCGATATGCAACTCACCTAGTCACCCAGAATTAATCAGAGTATATGAGTACGTATTATTGTGACAGGGGAATCCCATAGAAAAGAAAGTATATTGCTGGCTTTGCGAAAAATAACATCGTTGTTAATTTACCAGGTAGTAATCTAAACGTTCCAACTTTTGATTTTTTCTGTTTGATTTTGCCCGAAATCAGATGATGAATGATTAGATCTGCAGATTTGAGTGGCTAAGTTTGTATAATCCCATTAGCCAGCAATTTGCCTGAACCAATGATCTACTCTCGACAAGCATTCAAGACACAACTTGTACAATTTGGACTGATATCTCTCTATATAGTAGAATATATATATATAATTCCAAAACAATGTAAATTTGAAAGGCTAAGAAAGCACAAATTGAGAATGTGACAAGAAAATAGAGAACAAAATGTAATTAAAATTTGAATAGGAGATAAGGCTCTTGGCGTTCCCCCTACCTCTATGGCTCCCTATTTCTTTCCTCTCTTCTCATTTGGAAGGGGTCTTTTTAGCCAAGAGAGGAAACACTAAGAGGAAGAGAGCATTGTACAAGAGATTGCCGAAATCAAAATACTCAGCCCATTCAAATATGGTTTTCGCATTTGGGTTTTCAAGGTAAACATTGTGTCCACTTTGTCATGTTGCAATTATTGTGTATTTATAGTATGGTTTGTGGGTTAATTTTGTGTGATGAATTTGCTCCTCTAGTTGGATTAATGGATCATAAGAAATCAATTGTAATTGTGATAACTTTCACATGGAAATTGATTCAAGCTAATGTGATTTCGTTATCTTTGGCTTTAAATTGATTCAAGTTAATGTGATTTCGTTATCTTTGAGAAAGCCAAGATGGCTCATTGTACAAGCCATCCAAACAAACAAATAATCCATAACGTCAATTTGCTTGTGATCTCAAGATCAAGGGCTGTAGTAAGATAGTTGTTGTAGCTATTTAGCAAAGTTTTCATTTTGAGAATCCCTCTCATCTCTCAAGTCTGTTAAGCGTTATTTCTCTCTCCCTGGGTGTTTTACCACTTTATTGAACATTTCCTCATTTTCTGCACCAACCATTAATTACCCGAGTGTTTTCATATGTTGTTAGGTGAATTTACATTGTTTGGGTCGTTTCTAAATGTGTCTGGGCATTTTTTTTTAATGATGTTGGCGTTTGTAAACATTGTTGGGAGAAGTACCTCACTCTTCCGAATTGTAAGTTCATCCCCGCAACCGATTTTCGTTTCCAAGTCGATCTATCTAAGATGAGTTAACATTGTCTAGTTGATTCTTTTAATTGTTGGAAGCTATTCTCTAATGCCATGCACCTCACAATCAAGATAGACCTTGAAATTAGTTGATAAGTGAAATTTTTGTTGCTTGGATGCTATCATCTTGCTTGGGTTGTTTCCCATCCGCCCAAGACGACTTTATATTCCTCTAAGAGTTTTATTTCCAGTTTGGTCGACTACACACATCTTTGGATTATTAAATTCATCTTTGGTCGACTTTATCTTGGGTTGACTTCAACTGTAGTCGTTTTGAAATCATTGGGTTGAAGTATTATTTTTAGGGCATCTATTGCTTTTCCCACAAGCCACATGTGGATGTATAGGGGGCATATGGACTGTGCACACTAATATCTCTCTCCCTCGGAAAATAAATCCCTAGTTGGTTGTTTTGATTTCATCCTTTGTCAATTTGACTTCACTCTTGGTCAAGTTATCACCTCGGGTCGATTTTTTCTTTCTTGGAGCTGACTTCAATTACAAGAGTGTTTCCTTTCTAGTCGGGTCAAATTAGTACAATGTCGGGTTTACTTCAGCTCTCGACTTTTCCTTGGTCGACTTCACCTTTGGTCGACTTAGTGTATACTCTAGTTGAATTAAACCTTGGGTCAAGTTGACTCTCCACCATTGATTCTTGTCTAGGTCCGCTTAACTCTTTAGCTGGTCAACTTTCAATATCCTTGGTCAACTACTCCCCCTTTTCTTGGTCGATATATTATATAGTCGACTAGTCTCCCACCCAGTCGACGTCTTTCACGTGGAGTTGAGTTGACTTCAACTCATTGGAATCCATCTCTAGAGTAAGGAATGGTCTAAGGAAAGGAAGCTTGGAAGTGGGTGCCCATCAATATGGAAAATTAAGTGCTTGACACCTTCCTTGGGGGAAAATCATAATAGAGCATTGTTGTTTTTCTTGGTTCGGTTCTATTTTATCAATATCTACTATGATCCTACCTTACTGTCATAGATCAACCCCAGTTCAACTTTAACAAGCTCCCAAAAAAATCCCTCTAAGAATATTGGCCCCCTGGTAAACCAGAAGTCAATGCAACACATAGGGTGTACTGCATAGTCTCACCCGAGATATCTCTATGGGTGGATGTAATACTCAGGTGTTTGCAGCCTGAGAATTAGTGGAGATCTGTGATTGTACCTTGTGATCTTTATTTAGCCAGTGTAACATCTGATGAGAGTAGTCATTCTATTCATGGACGTGACATATCAAATCTAACTAGTTCCTTCATTCATTCATCTAACATTCAATACTTAACAACATTACAGATGCATACATTCAATCACACCATTCAATCACACAATACATGTGTTACCATGGTTCACCCCCTCCTAGGCTACATCCACAAAGATATGGCTCTCAAGCTCTTTATTACGATTCATAAATATGCAAGGCCATGTGTGTTTGCAATCTTGGATGTTACACTCTCAACAGGATCCCTGATCTCTGTGAGGCTGACTAGATCACACCAAGATCCTCATCGTGCGATCTAACCCTCAGGATCGAGTCACTCACTACTTCTCTAGCTCACCAGCTTACAGAATAGTATAATTCTTACAAACCTTACAACTTCTGAACTCTCCCTGTTCCACTCGTCTCTCTGCCATTCTCCTTTGTCCCCTAAGTATTACATATTTATATTCTTGGCTCCTCAGCCATTACAATACATTGCAAAATCGTAACCCTAACGTCATTAGGTATTCCTTGTATGCACGCCTCTTATGCTTTCCTCACATGTGCTTCTTTTCCTTCCAGTTGTCCTTTCTTTCCTTCATCCTTCTCTTCCAAAAAATAGCCTTTTCCCCTGACTGGGTATTCTCCCAACAGGCCCCCAACACTGACATGTGGCTCGTCCTAAGCCACCTAAGATTTCTGCGCTTCTTCAACATATCCTGGAGAGTATGGAACTTATCTGTGAGTTCCCTTTCTTGTGTTTGAGCCTGTATGGTATTTTCTTTGAGCGTGTCCAACACTTGTGTTGTGATCTCCTCACCGATCATTTTTGCGCACTCTGCCTAAGTTTGCACCATGTTCTTCTTTTCCTCCTCTAACTGCGCAATGACCTTCGCTGCTAGCTCTTGGAGAGGTTCCATTTGATATTGTCGATCCTTCTTCTGTGTCCGCGGAGCTATTAGTTCTGCTTGCAGCTTCATCATGTCTTGTATGCCTTTGAGGTGCTTGGTGATCTTCATCGTTTTTTTCCTCTGCTTGAGGTCTTGTATAGCTGCACTTATCTTTTCCTCTTCCCGGTCGCAGTGCTAGACCTCTTAATCCTCCTCCAACTTTGTCCATAGTTGTGCTTCTCTATCAAACAAGTCGACAGCTACGCAAAATTGTCGTGGTATTTCCTCCATCTTCCCTATTGCTTCCTGCTTCCTTTGTTCCTTCACCTATGGGTGAGTGGTAGGAACAAGTTGTTCCCGAAGGTTCTTGATATTCTATCTATATTGACCAATTTTTTGCACAATATGATAAATTTTTTGTGTTGTTGTGGGATTTGCTATTTGCATGATTTTTGGAATTTTATCATAGGATACATCCAATCTATGCTCGAGCCTATCTGTGAGATATTTCTCATCTTTGGTATCAAGCTTGACTTAATCGAGCACCAAATCCAACTCCTCTTTGTTGCCCTTTTTGTGTTGCAACTCTGTTGCGTCTGTGCATGCACACGATTGTACCTCTTGCATGACACTAACTTGCAGTTTGTATAATGCCTTGGTTGGTATTTTCCCCATTATGAATGGTATATGCGCTAGATCTTTCAAGGGTGTATGGCCTACAATATCATCCATGCGCAACATGCTGGGTGTAATGTGGAAAGTCGGTCTCACATGTGCTATCATTTGGATCATATCTCGTTCGCTCGATGCAGCCTTGGCTCTTGCTTCTGATGTTGCGGAGAATGAATTTGTTCCTCTGCCTTCCCTCTGTGCTTCTCTGATATGCTCTAGGACCTAGCTCATGTCAACCAACTCGTCTTGAATTCGTTCCCTTTGGTGTTGGGCGTCTTCAAAGTCCTCAATTGCCCGATCGTGGACTCTTTTAGCCATGAGGTCTGCGTCATCCTTGGTGATTTTATATTCGGGTGACATATTGTGCACCTTGGCCTTCTTTCATGCACTCCCAGTCTGTATAATCGACCTCTTGGTCTGGCCTTGTTCCTGTTGGGTAGCACTTGATGTGGATTCTTCTACTATCTCCTCCCCTTTCTCCTATTCTTTGGGTGCGTGGGTGGTGTCCTTTTTCCCCACTTGGGTACCTTTCTTTGGTGCACCCCTTTTCTTTTGTTGTGTCAGCTTCTGACTTGGCTTTGGATTCTTGGGTGCAACTTTATCTCTGACAGGTGTCTGATCTTGCTCTGCCTCGGCCTCCTTATCCCTGGGCATTTCTTGATTCAGAACTGGAACTCTCCAGTCATCCTGCCAGTCCCTGATGGACATATCTACGTCCTATTCCTCGATGCAGTATTGTAGTTATAGCCATTCCTTCTTGATATCCTTTCATGCTTAGATCCATATGATATCCCTGGTAACTTTGAAGTTGGCGATGTCCCGATATTGTGCGACCACTTCTGGAGTAATTTTCCAAGTGTTGGCAGTGCTTTATTGTAGGTTGTTGTAATATCCCACGAACATGATTTCATTTTCACTTATGGTTTTGGAGTCCGAAGTGCTCCCCAATGATATGTACCACACTATGTGGAAACGACTAGTTTGCTTGCAAAAGTATGTATACTTAGGCTCCCTCCATCCAATTAGGATGATCAAGATGAGTATCCAAGAGCAATGAAACTTTGTCCCCAAGTCTTGCGTGTATTTTCAGTCCTCAAGGAAAATGTTTAACAAGTACGAGGCCCAACTGAGCATAGTTCCCTTCGTGCACTGTGCTGCAGCCACGACGACCTCGATAGGGACTTCCTTCTTGCGAAACTTCCTGAGAAATTTTCTTGCCATGAGTTTGGTGGCCAGCCTTGTTGTTACGTCACTGATGCACTTGATGATGATTCCATGTGACCCTCTTTCTATGCCTCACGTCTTCTTCATCTCCTCTTCCAATGCCTTATCCTTTGTATTGTCATCGTGGTACTATGTGAGACTCTCCCCCCGAGATGGAAGCCCTGTCATAAAAGAAATGAGCTCTACATCTATCGAGATAGGCTCTTCCACCCATAGGTACCCTTCGTGGGTGACTACCATCAGTTGCTTGATGCAATTATTTACATTGCGGCCCCTTCCAAAATGTGGGATATCCAATAGGTTTAGAATCCTGGTGTTGGCCAATATGACTACCCACTATTTTGATTGAAAAATTGGATCGCTGAAGGGTCCTATACCCATGCTGTCCAGGAAAACTTGTCTTGCAAATTCAGAGAACTTGTCGATGTCGACCACATCATGGTCCGAGTATCATAGTTTTTCCATGCATCCTAATAGGTTGGACGTGATATGCACTCCTTCTGGAATGCGCGATAAGACTATGGTTTTTGCAGCCTGTTTGCACGATGATCTTTCTATGGGCTACTTTCCCTTCCTTTGTGGTGGCTGACTCAATGTTCTAGCCTCCATTTTTCTATCCTTTGCATATGCCTCTGGCCGAATGATGACATATTCTATTATACCCTCCTATTTTCACTTTGGCGCTGCTATGTGTGACCTTCTTGGCACGACCACTTCTGTCTGATTAGGGACCGTCCCAGTTACCCTTAGGTCCTCTTCAGTGTATTTAGGGCACAAAAAATTGCCTACATCCTTGGTCTACTGACCCTATCCCATTTCCATCATATCAATGTCCATGCCAAGTATTGTTGTTGATTGGGTTTCCTCCAACACTGGTGTGGGGCTTGCAGGTTCCATATTGGGCGAAGGGATTTCATCCAAGTTGATGAATGCGGTAGCCTGTGTGGGTTCATGTTTGATTCCCTGTGACTATTATGGTTCTCTGAGATTGCTCCAAGGTCTTTTGCAGGCTTGGCTCGATGCACCTAGCTTGGGTGGTGCCATGGTAGTTGAGATGATTTTCGTTGAGCTAGTTTTCTTTGTACTTCTTTCTAGATCGACCTCTGCTCCATATACTCTATCACTTTGTGCTTTCTCACTTTCACAATAACCCTTCCATTACCTGCATGATTTCCTAATATAGAAATTGTGTGAAACTTCTTGGAGAAGTTACCTGAGCTGTGGTTTAAATGAATTTGTGCTTCCTGCGTACTTGACATTTAATTATCTTGACATCGCCAGTTGGTGCGATTAATGCGATGTCGCATCGAACATTCTTATTGTTCAATTTTGATAGACGTCGCTAGTTGGCGCCTGCTTTCCGTAACCGCCATTTTTTCAATTTCCTCCTTTTTATGATCATTGGTCCTTTTTCCGACACACTAACTTTTCCAAGTGTGCGCTATGTTGTTTCACCGGTGCACGTGGACCTTTTATTTTCGTCGCGCTAAGGTTGTTTGAACTGCGTGTTGTCCTATGGTGTCTAGTGCGATAACCCCTCTTTTGCTGCGCGATGTCCTTTGTTGTCTGGTGCATTTTTTTTTCAATTTCTAGGAGGTCGACTGTCCCTAGATTTTCAGTTGACTCCCATTGATCATTCCTATAAGTTATGTTCATCCCAAATCGTTCAACTGTACAAATCCCTCGTCTATGACATTATTTACTTCATATGGTCCCAATCAATGCATCCTAAGTTTTCATGGGTGTTGAAGGGATTTACTATCATACACAAAAACTAGGTCTCCCTTCTTGAAAATTTTTCTTTTGAAATGTCTATCATGCCAAGATTTGTCCCTTTCTTTCTGTACCTCTTGGTGAAAACCTACTAGAATCCTATATTCTTCCATGAGCATCAATTGACTTAGCCTTTCTTGTACTGTGCCTTGCTATGTCATGTTAGTAATTGCTGCTACGCGAAGACTAGGTACCAAAAATTCTAGTGGCACCATTGCTTCTTATCCATACACCAATCTGAATGGTGTCTGTCTTGCCAATATTTTACATGTGGTCCTGTATGCCCACATTAATTTTGGTATCTTCAAGTCCCAATCACCCCTGTTGACATTGCATATCTTTGTCAGTGCATTCTCTAGGATCTTATTAAAGGCTTCCATTGTTCCATTTTCTTGAGAATGATATGGTATACTCTTTTGATGATAAAATTCAAACTCCTAAGTCATAGCCTTAATAGTGTTGTTAATGAACTGAGTGCCTTGGTCACTCATAAAGATCCTTGGGCATCCAAATATAGTGATCACTTGCTCAAATAGGAAGTGTGTTGTTTTCTTTGCACTGTAATATTTTACTGGTGTTGCTTCTTCCCATCTTGTTAAGTACTCTGTCGTAGTAATAATATACCTTGCTCCTGACCTCTTTGCTGGTGGGTTAACTGGTCCCACAAAGTCTATTTCTCATTTGTCGAATACCTGCAAGGTTACTTGTGGCCTTAGGGGCATCTCATCCCATCTATTGGGTTTACCAAGCCTCTGACATACATCACATCTCTAGCAGTAGTCCTTTGAATGTCTGTGAACAATCGACCACCATAGTCCTACGCGCAATACCTTTTGTGCGATAGATTTTTTTGCATAATGTCCTCCTTCTATTCCCTCATGGGCCTCTACTAAAATCCTAGGTCTTTCATGTTATAGTACACATCTTCTCAAGATGCTATACACACCCATATTGTACAAGTGTCTTCCAAGAAATTGATAGTCTGCAACTCTGACTACCATATTTTTCTTCTGCGCAGTGTTGAATTATTTTGGCGTAGTCCCTCTACTCAAGTATTGAATGATGTGAACAAAATATTCATCAGCTACATGGACTGAGAATAATTGTGCAACACGAAACTTGTCCTCTACATTTGTAGGTTCCTTTCCATTGGTGATCCTTGACAGGTAATTAGGTCTTGCATTCAACTTGGCTGGTTTGACTATCACTTCAAAGTTAAATTACTGGAACAACAATAACCATCTATAAATTCTCCCCCCTAACACTGGACTATTGACTAGGTATTTGAGATATGAATGATCTGTAAACATATTGAAATGTTTTCCCAATAAGTTGTGTATGAACTTCTGAAGTGAATAGACCATAGCTAAACCTTCTCTTTTTATGGTATTGTAATTCTACTCAGAGTCTGACAATTTTCTGCTAGAAAATTCTATAGGATGGTCCAACTCTCTTGTTCCTAGATGCACAAGAATAGATCCTTAGGGTGTCCAATCCTCGTTGACAATCCTCATTCCAATGAAACTTGCTATCTTTGCTCAACAATTTCTCCATTGGTGTGATGATAAACGCATACCCTTTTATGAATTTTCAGTAGTATCTTGTGTGTCCCAGTATTTCTCTTAACTGACGTATTGATTTTGGTGGTGGTAGATTAACAATTATTGCAATCTTGGCAGTGTCTACTAGCAAGCCTTGTTTGCATACTATATGGCCCAATAGTATCCCAAAGGTGTTTGAAAGATGAAATTCTTGATGTTTAATGATATCTTACATTGCCTGCATCTTTCGAACATCAGCCTCAACACCTCTACATGGTTTTTCATTTGACCGTAGAATTTCTAATCGTCTCGGTATACTTCTAGAAAATAGTGGACGAATTATTTGAATGCAACGATGACTACTCTAGAAAATATCACTGGTGCATTATTCAATCGAAAAGGTATGACTTTGTACTAGTAGGACCCCCATTCTGTGGCAAAAGTGGTCTTGTACCTATCTTCTAGTGCTACCTTGATCTGATGTTAGCCTTATAATCCATCGATGAATGAGTAACCTTCATGGCCTCCTACGTTCTCCAACAAGTCATGTTTGAAATGAGTAGGGAAATGGTCATGTAGGAAATCATCATTCAACTTATTGAGGTCAACACATATCCTTATCCCTCCCTACTTATTATCTTGAACTACCATAGGTCTTACCCATTCAGATTCCTCTACTAGTTCTATGATTCCAGCATCCAACATCCTATCAATTTATGCTTTCAATTTTTGCGTATATATTGGGTTTAGTATATAGGGTCTCTGTCTGATTGGTCTTGCCTCAAATTTGAGAGGTATCTTCATTTCACTGAGATATCCTGCTATGCCTTTAATTTCCATGAACATTTTTTGGAATAGGTCACTGTACTCGCCAATAACTCTGTTATGATTTCTACTGTTTGCTCATCCCAGTAGTCTCCAATGCTGGCCATTTTGGGATTAGCAACTATCCCAATGTGGACTTTCTTCACCTTGATCGACACGTCAAATAATTCTAATTCTAGAGGTGGACCTTCTACCTCTTTTTCACATTAAGCTTATGTTATCTGAATGTTGCACGTGTCATGTTCATCTGGTGCTTCTTCCTTCACATGGTAGCATGACAATATTTCTTTTACTGTCTGTTTATTCTTCTGTTGATATTTTGTCATAAGTTCAACTTCCAGTTATTTAATGGATATCACCCCTTTGATTTGTTTCAGTGTCGAGTCTATGTTAGGGTCCTCATGTTCAAATGAGAAAGTGATTAAAAAATTATGCTATAATACTGTCCAGTCTGTAGTTCCTCTGTTCAATTCCTAGTCTGTATACCAGTTTGTTGGAATCACTTATACTGTGTGAATAAAATGATGAGGCCATTCCTCTAGTGGTGTCATCCTCCATTGTGTTCTGCACTTCTCCAAGTGTTCCACTGGTACCCCCTGTCCGTCATATTTCTGTAGTTGGTTGCTTCCTTGTTCTGTGCAAAATCATATGCTTAGTAATCGCTTACATTGGTACCAGTCCTTGACTTTATATTTGTGCACACCTCACGATATTGCAGGTGTTTCCTTGAGTTCTATATCTAGAGATAAGAGCCTCTGATTTTCTAACAATTCATCTTCGTATCTTGTTAAGAATGCTTCTAATTCATTCACCCCATGGAAGTTGGGAGGTTCCCTTGTCTCCAGTACCTACCCATCTAACTTCGCAGTCTATTCTTGTGCATCTTCTTGTGGAGACTTCATGTAGCCTTTGCTACCGATTCCCTAACCCTGTATATGAGTCTGACGTGCATGTCATGATACTTCTCTCACTGAGTATCCCATATGTAGCTAGATTCACATAATCTTCTTCTCATGCAATTTTTTTGTACAACTTGTTAATTTCCTCAAGGTCTAAACAAGTAGGTTCTACAAACCTTTCCCCTTTTGATGGATCTAATTGTGCAAAGAATTTGTATTCTCCTGACTCGAATGTCATCTTCCTTGTTTTTAATTTGATTATGGTGTGATTGTCAAATGCCCCATCCAAGCCAAGAAATGACAAATAAGGTGTTGTGCCATTCACTATCTCTATCACTTTGAAATTGGATTTAGTGCACAGTCCACCCAGATGTACTATCACCCCTTTTAACCTTCCAATTGGTAGGACTCTGTGTTGATTTTCTAGCTTCAGCTGAACAGGTGAATATCCTAATGTGGGATCTCCCATCCATTTCCATGTCTTCTTGGGTAACACATTTACTTCAGATGCTAAATCCAGTATAATATCTCCCATGTTGAAATCTCCAATGTTGGCATTCATTCGAAATTCTTTACTTGTTCTCCTCCTTGTATGCAGATGATTAACTTTTTTTCTGTTCTATCTTTCCTTCTACCTATGTGTTACATCTTTCTAACATATTTTGTAATACTTTAACAGATGATAGATCATTTAGTATTTTAACACAAGATTGGAAAAAACCATTAATCATACTTACTTGTCCTATGGGTTGTGCCTCTTTAGTGTGATCAAATGATGGAGGCATCTCGTATACTAGTACTGCCTGAGTATGCTCCATAGTTGATGTCAATGCAATGTCTGGCTTGAATAATTATTGTCTGGCCTGCTTCAATATCTCTTTTTCGTTCTACCCATCAAACTTCTTATGTGGTTCAACATTATTTTGCACCCATTAGTGTTGTTATGGGTCTTGTCTTATGACATCGTTTCCTGTCTTAGCTCCTCCAGGTGTAACTATGTTGATATTTCTTCTGTCCTCCCTTGCTTCTGCCAAAATCCACTAAAAATTATGATTGTTCTTATTTCTCTTTTCCTGTATCTTTCCCAATAGAATAGGACATTCTTCTGTGACATGATCTGATGCACGAGAATACATACATGTCGCAGGTGGAAGTGGACATTATGTTGCATAGTGTCCTAGTTGTTGATAGTTGTGGCATACCACTGGTCCTATGCCTCTTTCAAAGCCTCCTCTTCCTCTTCCTCCACCTCTGTTTCTAGCTCAATCTCCCCATGGTGTGTTGTACTGGGGATCCTAGTTATACTGCACAGGATTATAGTGTGGCTGCGTGGTATTGTACTGTGTCCGCATAGTGTTATATTGTTATTGCATAGTGTTATACTGTTGCTACAAAGTGTTATATGGGGATGGTACTTGGTTAAACTATGGTCCATCTTACCCATTCATCATTTCTTCCTGCACCCTGTAAGCATCTGATGTTCTTTCCCTCATTAGGTCCATGGTCCTGCAATCCTTGTCATCATGGCCTACTAACTTGAAAAATTTACAATATGAACTCTTAGGTACTCTCTAGTATTTATGCATCATTGATTGGACAGTGATATGGATCATGCCCCTTTTTTTTACAGATCTCACACCATATTCCTCCTGTTAGAAAAGGGTTTGGCAGTACTTCTACCATGTATTGCATGAATTTTGGGAATTCATTCTTATGATGTCATTTTGTTCTACATGTGGTACACCAAACAACTTCTCTTTTGTCCTTACCTTTGTTTTGGTTTAGCTGGAATGTTAAGTTGTTCGCATCCTCCTTCAACTCCTCTATGGATGGATCTGGCTTTTGATATTGATTCTCTTTCAGTTGTAGGGCTACCTGCAGAGCCTCTTCCTGGGTTTGAAACTTCCGTTGTCGCAAGGGGTACTTCAAGTGTGGTAGTAGTGAATTGACAAACAAATTCCTATGCTACATATCTGTCATGACATATTTTATCTTTCCCTTCAATCATTTGAATATCTGGTCAATATCCCATACAGATTCTCTTAGTTTCTGTCTAATCTATATCATCTTGTTCATGTATTGATCCTCTGAACTAGGCTTCTAGAATTCATTTATCAAGAGATTTTTGATATATCTAATCATTTTTGTTTTCCATGGCAGACTATTTGCAGCTAAACTCATGTACCAATCCAGTGCGCGATCTCTTAGCGTGATAGCTAACTACGCAAGTTTAGTGTCCTCATCTGTGATCTGTTTTTCTTCCCATATATTTTNATATCTAATCATTTTTGTTTTCCATGGCAGACTATTTGCAGCTAAACTCATGTACCAATCCAGTGCGCGATCTCTTAGCGTGATAGCTAACTACGCAAGTTTAGTGTCCTCATCTGTGATCTGTTTTTCTTCCCATATATTTTCGCAAATAAGCAAGTGCTTCTCAGGGTCCTTCGATGCCTCTCCTTTGAATTCTGGTAACCTGATGGTGGGATCATGTCCTGCCATCCTGAATGATGAACTACTAGCTTCGTGTAGTGTATATAATTGACTAATTCTTCATGAACTAACTCCCCCAGTTGTTTTTCCTTGTTTATATGTACTTCCTTCTGTCTTCCTTCTCCGAACATTCGGTTGTCTAAATGGTGGTGTTCTTATTGGTGTATTAGTCACACACGAGTTTATGGGTTCCACACTATTAGCGTCAGAAGTCACTCCTGAATTTCTTGCAGAAGCAGAGCCTAACACCCATCAGTTTAATGTCATGATTTGTTTAAAAGGGGTGATCAAATGGAAGCACACTCGGAACAATCTCGTCTCAACTCTGAAACTAGGCTAGGTATGCATGAACGAGTGAGGTCTTGATAAAATTCAAACAATGAGTTGTATTAAGGGTGAGTAGGGGGAAGACTTGCATGAGAAAAGTGTGGAGGTCTATCATAAACATCAGGTTTGTAACAGACTGAAGGAGAAAGCATTTGAACGCAAGATCCTCTTACATCCAAACACAAAATACCAGAGAATACAATAATGTCACAACAAATCCTTTATCATAACATCACTGCAAAAATCCATGTGAATCATTCGATCATGAACTCTCTGATATAAGACGAAAACATAGATGGAAAAGGGAAACTGTTTGTCATAAAACAAGAAATCTCAAACACAGAGGAACCACCCAGAGAACTAGAATGGTTGCTGAAACTTTACAGTCGGGAGCTTAGCTCTACCATCGATAGATACAAAAATGGTGAAAATGCCTTCATATACTCAGAACAACAACAACATCGAAATCAAGACACTGCATTGAAATCTTTGCGTCTGCATGGCTTTCTGACATTCAACCTCTGAAAGATCGTGCAACTTATGTCAGACGCAATCTAACTCTTTGACAGTTCCAACGGCGAATTGACGTGCCTTTAATTCATTGTCGTGCTTTCCCATTATGGCGGAGGCGATGTCTAACCACCACCAACTGCTTCAATAACTGCTTCATCGGGATTGAGGATGGCCCGGACAACTCGACACCTTCGAGACGTGGAGGGCCTCCCGCACTGCCACCTGGAATAACTGACTAGCTTAAAGAATAGGCGCGGAGGCCAGCGCAGAAGGTGGGGCATGGGAACGGAGTGATGGGGCCAAAATAGCGGGGAGTGGAGTAAGAAGTGATGAGAGAGCAAGAGAGATTACAGGAGAGACACATGGCAAAGGCGATAAGCGAAGGAGGCAGGAGAATATATGTGATGGACACATTTTAGTGGGAGGCTGACGTGGAGGGAAAGAGACACGTGGAAAGCGACGAGTGGATGATGAGAAGGAAGGAGGACCACACGAACCAAAGGGGGGGAGGTGGATGGATGACACACGGCAGCAGGAGAAAGGTGGTTCTGGAAGATGACATGATGGGAGATGGGCCCACGTAGGCTAAACACAAAGCAACTGAGAATGATGGGATCGCACGAGTGCCATTGATCCGGGCGCTAAGATCTCGACCGTCAGAAAGCTACGCACCCGATTCTGGACCCCCTCCCCCCCCCTCCGCTTAAAGGTAGAAAGGCAGGGGGGTCCGGAATTTCCTTTATCACCGTTGATCCGGGTGCACTGATCTGGACCGTTGAAGAGATGCACCCTCGATTCCGGACCCCCCCCCCTCTGCTTAAAGGTAGAAAGGCGAGCGGGAGGGGGGGGGTCCGGAATCCCATATATGCTGTTGATTTGGGCGCGCGGATGCACGCCATCTAGATCTGTTCACTGTTTACCACAGGCACATTTACATCCAAACTTAGGACAAGTGGGTTTTTAACCCATCCTTTTGCATTCTAACCCCCTTACAAGAAATATCGTTAACATTTGGCTCCATGGGGGATAGAGTCGTCCCTGTGATGCTCTAAGAACTCTTTTGCAGATTCAGTGCCTTCGTTGTTGGGATATGGAGTCATTTATTAGGCTGAAAGCAAAAAACAATAACAATATTTACAAAACCAAACAAAAGAGCCGACTGCGGCTCACAAAAAACATTTTTTTAAGAAATGCCCATTTACTGGGCCACGAAAAACTTCTTTGCCTTCCAGATCCTATAACCTGTAAGTGTTGTTAAAACATACTTCAAGGATATTGAAAGGCCCCAACCAGAGGGCATCAAACTCACTATGCTTTCCCCTGTCCTGCCTGGGTGCATCCCATTTGATTACCAGGTCACCCTGTTCGAATTCTTTCTTTCTGCTCTTCCTTTCAAAAGCCTGTTTGATCTTCTGCTGATGATTGCAGGCTCTATCCATGACTTGTTCTCTGATATGCTGCACTTCCACCATCTGATAAATCCTTCTGAGAACATGGTTAGATTCCCCTTCAAATTCCTGGAAGAGATTTGCGATAGGTAAGGCGAGCTTAGTGGGGAAAACGACCTCTATTCCATAAACAAGTTGGAAAGGAGAGACGCCCAGGGATTTCTTAGTTGTCACCCGATCAACCCAGAGAGAAAATTTGAGCTTTGAGTCCCAGGCCCTTTTATTGTCCTCCAGTAGCTTCTTAATAAGCTTGATCAAACTTTTATTGGAGGACTCTTCCATTCCATTTCCTTGAGGATAATAGGGAGTAGAGTGAATCAGTGAAATCTTGAATCGTTCACAGAACTTGACCAGAGGCTCAGACCGAAAAGGGGAGGCATTGTCAGTGACAATTTTGCTAGGGCAGCGAAATCTAGCTATGATATCTTCCAGGAAGATGATAATCACTTTGTGAGAAGTGCTTCTGGTAGGGACAACTTCTATCCATTTGGTGAAGTAGTCGGTTGCAGTCAAAATCCATCGGTACTGGCCACTTGAGGGAGGATGAATTTCCCCGATGAAGTCCAATCCCCATTGCTGAAAGGGTGCAGAGACTACCACAGGCTTTAATGGAAGGGATTTGAGCTGTTGTTTTCCTGAGAATTTCTAGCATTTGATGCAAGCTCTGATTTCCCTACAGACATCAGGAAATAAGGTGGGCCAGTAATATCCATCTCGGAGGATCTTGTGAGCTGTGGTCTTCCAAAAATGATGACCTCCACAGAGACCACTATGAAAGTCGAACATAACCTTCTGGGCTTGCTGCGGGTTCAGACACCTTAGTAGTACCCCCAAAGGGTCTTTCCAGTACAAATCTTGGTCAATGAGGCAATATCTGACCGCTTTGAGCTTTAAAGCTCTTGCCTTGATTTTTTCCATCCCATCAGGAGGCCTCAATTCTTGTAGAAAGTACAAGATATCCTTGTACCAGGGACATGCAGCTAGTGGTATGATGGTCTGAGAATTCTTGCCGGATGACTCAGCTCGCTCATTGATGAAATTGATTCCCAAGGCCCTGCAATTTGATTCATCCAACAACTTGGCTAAACCCTGCCCCTTTATCATCTTGGTGGGCTTGATTTCTAGATCGAACTCTATAATTTTGGCAATCCACTTACCTCTTCTTCCGTCTATGTCAGGTTGTATAAGAATGTCCTTTACAAAGGCTGAAGGGACATATGCAGCGATCTTTGAATGCAAGACATAGACTCTGAATGATTTAGGAGCCTTCACTAGGGTATAGGCCCGCTTCTCCATGATCTCATACCGGAGTTCTGCATCTCTCAACGCCTTGCTAAAGAAAGCAATAGGTTGTTCTCGCCCCTGATCGTTTTTCTGCAATAAGACTACTGCTATTGTATCACAGGAAGCAAAAGAAAAAATTAGGAAATCTTTAGAATAATCAGGACTGACAAGCACAGGTGCCTCAGTCAACGCTTTCTTTATTTGGACAAAATATTCCCTGGATTCAACAGTCCATTTCACTTCATTTCCTTTCTTGAGCATAGTTGTGATGTGTTTCACCAACTCAACAAAATTTGAAACAAATCTTCTCAGAAAATTTATCTTCCCCAAAAAGGCCTGGACTTCCTTCTTAGACCTGGGAAGTGACAGGGTCTGGATCACTTCCACCCTGCTTGGGTCAATTCTTACTCCCTTTGCTGACACTGTGTGACCTAACAAATTTCCCTCCCTCATAGAAAACATTGATTTCTTGGGGTTTAAAGATAGGCCATACCTCCGACACTTCAGGAAAACTCTTTTTAAGTGACAACAATGCTCTTTATCAGTCCTGGAGAAGACTGTGATGTCATCCAGATATATCACCACAAACTGGTCCTTCTCCCCGATGAAGGCTATGTCCATGGCCTGCTGAAATTTTGCTCCTGCATTCATCAATCTGAAAGGAATTTTGGCATACATGAACGTGCCCCAAGGAGTTGTGAAGGCTGTTTTTTCTCTGTCCTCAGGCATGAATGATATCTAATTGTATCCAGAGAAACCATCAATCATGGATATCCTGGATGCGCCAGTGACCCTCTGTCATATGTGTTCCATGTTGGGCAGGGGATAATTATCCTTTCTGGAACTTCTGTTCAGGTTCCTGAAATCAACGCAGAGTCTGATTTCCCCACTTTTCTTTCTCACCGGGACCAAATTGGCTACTCATTCAGAATATCTAAAGGGGACAATGATCTGGGCATCCAACAACTTCTTTACCTCTTTCTCCATGACAGGTAGCAACATGGGATTTATTTGTCTCAGCTTCTGCTTGAATGGTTTATCCTCCTCTTTCAGTGGGATTTTGTGCTCAATGACTGATGTGTATCTTGAGGTCTTCGTAGGTCCATGCAAACACATCAGCAAATTCCTTCAACAACTTAGTATATCTGGCTCTCTGCTCCTTAGTCAAACTCCTTGACAGTTTGACCAATTTAGGCTCCTCAGGTGTGCCTATGTTGCACTCAGTTGTGTCATCATCATCACCTGAAACTTTACCCTTCACTGCCACATCATTTCCGTCGAACAATCTTTCTAATGGGATTAGTCCTTTCGAAATTTAATTGCTCGATAGCTAAATGATCTGGTGATCAACAATTTTATTCACAAACTCCCCAGGGTGATGGTCACCTTCCTCATCAGGATTCTCATCTATGTGCATTGCGGAAAAGTCACCAATGGACTGGAGAAATTTCTCGATTTCTTGATCATCTTCAAACACTTTCCAATGTTTAACATTATCTGGTATAGAAGGTTTGTATTTTATTTCAACATCAGATCTGGCAGTGGGCATCATGGGAACTTCAATCAAACTAGTTGTGACAACTAAAAAGTCGACTGAAGAATTTTCCTCCCTTGGAATGTAGGAAATGTTAAAAGCCAGAAATAAATTATCAACCAGGTCCCATACCTCGTTTATGTACTTCTTGAGTCGAGGATGTTTAGCCTGATAAACATTTTTGACCTACTGGACAATCAATTCTGCATCCCTGAACACAACCATCTCCTTAATTCCCATTTCCTTTGTAGCTCTTAATCCCAAAACCAGAGCTTCATACTCCTCCACGTTATTGGTGATTTTGAATTCCAACTTATATGACAGAGATGTGGTCTCTCGACAGGGTGATATGAATATCACTCCGGCACCTGCACCCATACTGGAGGAAGCTCCATCAAAGAACATCTTCCAAATAGAGGTGGTTGGAGGGGGTGTCCCTTGATTAAGACTGAGCTGTGTTCTGATCTATAAAGGAGCCTCAGGGGTGTGGTTGAGCTGCAGTAAACTGGAGACTAAATCAGTGTCCAAGGCATAGATGGGATGATTGGTAGGGTTGGCTTCATCACTGATTATGTAGGCCAGTTGGGATTCCCTATATAGTCTTCTATGCTCCCCCCCAAACACTGGAATGGTGTCATATGTGAGGTCCATCTGCAAGGTTCCCCCAAGTCTCTTTATCCAAGATCTTGACAACAACATACCAAACTTAGGGGGGACATCAACTACCGCAATATCCATGACCATACTCTTCATGGGCAGCTGAAACAGGGAAACTACCAGGTCCTTGATGACTCCCAAACACTGAACCCTCCTAGAGTCGAAAGAATAGAGGTCATGATAGGCTCAGGTGACTTCTAGTCCCAACTCTTACATGACAGTTTTGGGCATGAGGTTGTGAGAGGCCCCTGAATCCATAAGGCAATTATGCAGCACTTTGTCATGTATGTTCAGGGATGTGTAGAAGGGAGGGGATGAATCATCTCTGTCTTCTACCATGGGACCTAGGACAACTACAGGCCTTTCATCTTGGAGGTTTATGGAGTCTGTGAGAGGGTATGAGGCTTTAGATTTCAATAGCTCAGAGAAGTGTTTTTTGAATTCCCCATGTTTAATTAACTCAGTGAGTGGCACAGGAATTCTAATCTTTTGAATCTCATGTTCGAAATTGAAAGAAGACATAGGCTTTGAGATTTCTCTAATTTCAGGAACATGATTATGGACAATGGGAGAGAGAGGTTGAGGCTTCTTACCTCTGTGAGCGTCTGCTACTTCATTAGCAGGTTTCTCTGTTCTAGTGGATTTCTTAGGAACATCAGGTGTTGCTGCCCTTTTGTCGGACCTCAGGTTGTACCTTCCTTGACTGCCACTAGATTTGTCTCCCTTGCTCAATTCATTCAGCTGACCATCCATGAGAGACTCTTCATAAACAGTCTGAGTAAGATGAGGAAAAGGAGGAGTGTCTTCTAAGCAGTGGATTTCTGGATCAAGCTCATCTACTTTCCCTTCTTCTTCATCAGCCACAAAATTGTTCTGAAAGGGAGCATGAATTCTTTGGTCGTCCCTGTCTCTTCCTTTCTCTCTGTGTATAGTTGGGGGATAAATATAATTTGGCCTTCTGGAACCCCCTTTGTTCTCAACTCCCTTAGGGCCCTTGTTCCCCTGCTTCCTTTCCACCTTCAATCTCTCCATCTCTTCTTTCAGGAAGTTCATCACTTGGGTTAGCTCATTTACTTGAGGGTGGGGCAATGATGGGCCGAAAGTTGAGGCTTCTGATTTTTCCTTTCTTTTGTCTGCGTCAGCCTGGTTCCTTAGCCTGTCAGCTACTAATATGCTGGATTCCACTTCTATAGCTACATCTTGCATCTGAGCTAAAGAGGTGGCTCTTCTTTCTCTTAATAAGAGACAGAAATGAGGGTCAAATACACCAGCATAGGAAATTTGAGCAGAGGCTTCTGAGGGTTTAATCTCTGCAGGAATCTTGTTATACATTTTATTGAATCTTTTGGAGAAGTCAGAGATAGAATCTCCATCCATTTTCTTCAGAGCCCCAAACTCTGTCATGTAATACATATAATCCTTCCTGTCTCCCCACTGCCTCAGGAAACCACTATCCAGAGCCTCAATTCCAGCAATAGATCTGGGGGCTAGTCCTCTAAACCATTTCCTGACCTCACCCTCCAGGTTCTGGACAAAGAATCTCATCCATGCATCTTCATTTTCAATGTTTAGGTTGTCTGCATAACTGTAAAAAGCATCCAAGTGCTCCTCAGCAGTTATGTCTCCCTCCCCACTGAACTTGGGCATGTATTTCAAATAGTCTCCAGCAGGGAGGGGATTCATAGGATGTGGTAGGATTAAAGGAGCATATCTAGCAGCAACTATGGCGTCCATTCTATTCAGAGGGAGATTAGCACCAGCCATAGGAATATTAGGTAGAGGATAACTCGGAGGAGAAGGAGTATGGACGAGAGATGTCGGAAAAGAGATTCTTGGAGGAGACAATGGAGAAAACAGGGAGAGAGCTAAGGGACCCAAATGTGCAGATGCTTCTCTCCGTGTAGTAGTAGCAATAAGAGGAGGGGTGGTGAAACCTTCAGAGGCCTGAGGTCTGTGTTGAGGCACAACTTCCAGGGAGGGGGGAGTGACAAGGATCTCTCTTTCTGATACAAGACCAGGGGGAGAAAACTCAGCAGGAACACTCCCAAAATTCAGAAAACGGGAAACCTTAGAGGAGGGACGACTAGGAAGCTGAGAATAAGAAAATGGAGTTCTCACAGAAGGGGACGACGTATTACTTGTTTCAGCGATGGAAACTTCTTTTGCAGAGCTCTTTCCCTTTCTGCGCACTACTTCCGAGTCAGCTTCTGGTGTAGCTAAAGGCAAGTGTGGATTAGACCTCGTATGTCTGCCTCTCAAAGACATAGTTGATAGAGCAGGTTCTCCCCAGTGGAGTCGTCACAATGGAGTCGCCAGGTGCACAGTAGCAATATTCAAGTTCTGATATCTTATGCACCTTCAGAATCAGTTGATCTTTGTCATTCAAATCCGAGGAAAATATTCAACTTCGTCCCCGACAACAACGCCATAAATGTTAGCATCAGAAGTCACTCCTGGATTACTTGCAGGAGTAGAGCCTAACACCCATCAGTTTAATGTCACGATTTGTTTAAAATGGGTGATCAAATGGAAGCACACTCGAAACAATCTCGTCTCAACTCCGAAACTAGGCTAGGTATGCATGAACGAGTGAGGTCTTGATAAACTTCAAACAATGAGTTGTATTAAGGGTGAGCAGGGGGAAGACTTGCATGAGAAAAGTGCAGAGGTCTATCATAAACATCAGGTTTGTAACAGACTGAAGGAGAAAGCATTCAAATGCAAGATCCTCTTACATCCAAACACAAAAGACCAGAGAATACAATAATGTCACAACAAATCCTTTATCATAACATCACTGCAACAATCCACGCGAATCATTCGATCATGAACTCTCTGATATAAGACGAAAACATAGATGGAAAAGGGAAACTGTTTGTCATAAAACAAGAAATCTCAAACACAGAGGCACCACCTAGAGAACTAGAATGGTTGTTGAAACTTTACAGTCGGGAGCTTAGCTCTACCATCGATAGATACAAAAATGGCGAAAACGCCTTTATATACTCAGAACAACAAAAATAGCGAAATCAAGATAGTGCATTGAAAGCTTTGCATCTGCATGGATTTCTAACAGTCAACCTCTGAAAGATCGTGCAACTTATGTCAGACGCAATCTAACTCTTTGACAGTTCCAACGGCGAATCAACGTGCCTTTAATTCATTGTCGTGTTTTCCCATTATGGTGGAGGCGATGTCTAACCACCACAAACTGCTTCAATAACTACTTCATCAGGATTGAGGATGGCCCAGCCAACTTGGCACCTTCAGGACGTGGAGGGCCTCCCGCGCTGCCACTTGGAATAACTAACTAGCTTAAAGAATAGTCACGGAGGCCAGCGCAGAAGGTGGGGCACGAGAACGGAGTGATGGGGCAAAAACAACAGGGAGTGGAGTAAGAAGCGATGAGGGAGCGGGAGAGATTACAAGAGAGACACATGGAAAAGGCGATAAGCGGAGGAGGTAGGAGAATAGATGTGATGGACACATTTTAGTGGGAGGCTGACGTGGATGGAAAGAGACACGTGGAAAGCAACGAGAGGATGATGAGAAGGAAGGAGGACCACGCAGACCAAAGGGGGGGAGGTGGATGGATGACACACGGCAACAGGATAAAGGTGGTTCTGGAAGATGACAGAGGGGAGATGGGCCCACGCATGATAAACATAGAGAAACTGAGAATGATGGGATCGCACGAGCGCCATTGATCTGGGCACTTAGATCTCGGCCGT